>JAUKPT010005724.1:0-10240 GCA_032273505.1 Nanomia bijuga | reverse complement strand
TCTTTTTTTTTGTGATTACATGAAAAAATTGTTTATTGTGGTCGAGATACATATGTTATAGAAACTAAACAAATACTTTTAGGACCATAAAATGCCTCGAAACACCATAATTTTGTCTCATCTATAACTTTTTTCTACATCATCCCATGTTTGGAACATTTTTGCAGTGTTTTCTAGATATCATAAGCTAATCGAAAATCCATAGTCTGTATTTGTTCTAATTTGTACTGTACTATTTTCTTTTGATCCGTTCAGTCTATTTTTAAAATCGCTTAAACTCAATTGTTCTACCAACATGATTAGATGGGATACAAAACAATATGATTCATTCTATAATCATTCAAAATAGAACATAATTTTGAGAAGATCCGTAATTCAGATGACATCTAGATGGCATGGCTACTATGCAAAAACTTACCCAACTTGTTGCCATAGATACTCCTGTACGTTCAATGGTAAATCTTGTGATGTTTCACTGTTCATTTAATATTTCTCCATATCCTAGATAATCATGAAATATATCAATCTCAATATTAAAATATGGAAAATGTAAATTGCTGTTGAATTCAAAATATATCTGCAGGAGAGCCAGCTCACTGTTAGTCAGAAAATACACAATGAAAAAAGGAAGATCAACAATAAAATGCACAATTGTAAAATGCACAATTCAAATGTCTTTTCTAAAAACATTAATATCTCATTAATATCTCATTAATACCACCCTGAGAGTTTCCCGAGTGGGGCATTTTCTGAACATTAAATGTGTTTTCTAGGCCTCCTACCAGCGGTGTGTATCTGACCGCACATAACACTTCTCAATTTTACATGTTCCTCTTTCGTATCCAAATTGTTTCTTCAACTTATTAAAACAATATATAGAATATATACCAACGGGGGGATATTTCCAGGGATTTTTCTCGGGGGATATTTCCTAGATTCATAATCGACTGAACTACTGGCAGCCAAAGAAAACCCAGTCTTAATCCTATACCACCATTAAAATATTTTGAAAGTTAGGGGTTCTACAAATTGATAGAACTTGAGTTATGAGAATCTTGTCGG
This sequence comes from Nanomia bijuga, assembly GCA_032273505.1. Lineage (NCBI taxonomy): Eukaryota > Metazoa > Cnidaria > Hydrozoa > Siphonophorae > Agalmatidae > Nanomia > Nanomia bijuga. The sequence continues at coordinate 9,178 of JAUKPT010005724.1, read as the reverse complement.
TGACATATTGGGCCGTATCTTAAACTGGCCATGGGTACGATGTGAAATTCAGTTGTTTGATCTTTAACTCCTCCTATGACTCCTCCTTAGCAGAATTCTGCTCATCAATTATCATTATATTCTTTATACAATGATTGAACTTGATTTAGTTCAATCCTTTAACGGTTTAATAACAAAATAGATAATGGTTCGATAGAGGCATCGCGTACATCGCAAAAGCGTTTAGAGAAGCAAAGATGTTGTTCCTGCTATTTCTTGGTAGTAGTAGAAGATAGACCTTGTTAAGGGTAAGAGAATTTGAATCTTTGAAATCTCTGAGAATATTGTGATTATGGATCAGAATAAAAGTAATGCGAGTACCAGCGAAGTCATGCCAAAAACATCTAAGTTGAAGATATTCTGCATCCGTATTAGGATATCGTATCAACAAGTATCAATTCAATGTTTCTATGTGATTTCCGGTTAATACTGTAATATATATCGCACTCAGATGGCACTATACGCGATGCTGCTCCTTTTACACGTTTTCTTAATGGCTTAATTTTCATAGCGGATGAATGGCCGAGCGGTTTAGTGTCACACCTATCAATACTAGATACAATGCGATCTGAGTTCAATAGCCAGTCGCGCCAAAAATCAATACTACTCTGAAGTATTGAAGGCTTGTTATCATCAATTGAAGTGTGACACTACAATCGTTGGCTGTAAGTCTGTCGGGTCAACCCATGCCATGTGAGGGGAATTGGGTAGTCAGTTGGTACCAGACGAAACACTAGATGGGGGATATAGTCAGCGGATTAGCTATGCTATGCATGACTGTTCCATTCTAAGTGTATACCTTATCTTATCTTAATTAACATGAAAATTTGGAACTAAAAATAAACATTCAAGGATCTGAAAATCGAATGAATATATTATCAAAATTTTCAATCAACTTGAGTAAATTCATACGCAGGGGGAAGTTCGCTAAGAAAAATTGTATAACCCCCTCTTAGCTACTCTTACTCCAGCATCATATGATCGTTTCTTTTTTTTGCAACCCGAGTCATAGACTGACTGGTGGCTGATTCAAGTAAGACCATGTAAAGGGTCAAGATGAAATAATAAACATAGAAAACAGCAAATAGTCCTTACGAAGGATACGTACAAAGTACATAATTATCTGCATTATAATTGAATATTTATTCAATGCTATTTGTAATGTGCCAAATTTACTACGTCGATGATTCATACATGTTGATAAGAATGCCCAATCAACAGTCAAATAAAGAGATTATTCATGAAAAACGGTGTTAAGCTTTAACCGAAAACTGAATACCATGCACACGGTAAATAAAGATTGCTGATTCAAATCCAAGCAAATAAAAAAATAATTTTGTGAGAGATCAGTTTCCGATTGCTTGTACAAACATAACCATATTATTCGCTTTCTTCGATGGCTTATGTCCGAAGTAATCATCATTTCAGACATCGGATAATAACGTTCACCTTGTTAGGGTTTATGCGTGGTTGGTCATAGCTGGATGTAATCAGGCTTCCAGGTAAGCTTAATTTACTATTTATAGGCCACTCATAAATCTTTTTTGTTCTTCGTAACATCAACGCGTTTAAATAAGAAAAATCTTTATCCCTCCCTCTTGTAAACGTCAGAGGTCAAAGCGGAATAAAGTAACCTCCATGTACAAAAATCCTATCCCCCCCTGGGGGGGGGTAAAAACAGATAAGATTTACTTGAGTTTTAAACGTCACACGAACTTTTAAAATGAAAAACTGAATATGTGAATATGTTGCTCCTTAAGGTACGACGGGAAACTTTTCGTCATCTGAGTTTCCTGTCTGTTAACCCTATAACGACCGCGCTATTTAACGCTCTTTTGACGAAAAATCGCGTGTTTGAAGATAATATATTTAAATACTTTTTTCTACGCATCACAAGCATCCTGGGATTGGATCCCGTAAAAGACATAATTTCGGGGGTTTAGGCGGGGTTGTAGTTTTTTTTTTGACCTCGGTTTCAGGGCTTTTTCGCCGGTTATAACAAGGATTTTTCTCTTCGAGCAGCACCCCAGTAGAAATAGGGTTAACAGATGAAAACCAGCATATCTGAATTTGCAACGCTTTTAAATCAAAATATTTTTAATAGAATGCTTTTATAATTGCATTGTTGCTATTTTGGTAAATGATGAGTGTTCTTCTGCAGGGACTGCAAATTATTCTTAGACCAAGCATGACTGTTTTGACAATTCATATTCTCATATATTTGACAATAGTAACTTGCTAAAGATCTTTTAATAATCTAAGAGAATTTGTTTTACAACCTTGTTTTTATAGAATTTGATTGTGTAAATCGGATGGCCTTGGAGTGAGATATGGGGGTATCAACGCCTTGTTTTCTTCTACTCCTCAGCACATTCCTAGCATGTACCACTTGTCAAACCTTTAAGAACAACACGAAAAAGCAATGTCCAGCAACACTTAACGTCAAATGTAAAGATGGGGTTGTTCTGCCAGCTTGGTTGACACCTGGAAATATCGTTGGGGAGGATTGGGTGGCTGTTAAAGCGTTCGTGTACTTCATGTGCATGATTGAACTTTTCCTTGGCATCTCTATAATATCGGATCGATTTATGACTGCTATTGAAGTGATCACCTCAAACGAAAAAGAGATAGTTCTTCATGAGGATGCTACGGGTAAAAAACAGATTGTCATGGTTAAAATATGGAACGAAACTGTTGCTAATTTGTCACTTATGGCTTTGGGCAGTTCTGCACCAGAAATCCTGTTGTCTGTGATTGAAATTATTGGGCGTGGATTTGTAGCAGGTGAGTTGGGGCCAGCCACAGTGGTGGGTTCCGCAGCTTTTAATTTATTCATGATAACAGCTGTTTGCGTGTCTGTTCTGCCAAATGGAGAAGTACGGAGGATAAAACATCTGAATGTGTTTGCATTCACTGCCAGTTGTTCTGTCCTTGCTTATGTATGGATGTATATAATTCTTGCAGTATCAAGTCCTGGCGTCATTCATATTTGGGAAGGGGTCATTACATTAATATGTTTTCCAGCAATGGTAGCTATTTCATATTGTATCGATACAAAGAAGAACCCTTACAAAGATTTTCGCAAGAGGGCTCACAAACTTCACTCTACTCTCAGCTCTAGGAGCGATATCGTAAAAAGGAAAGCTGGTGATATTGAAGAAAATGGAGTTGAAGGAAGTTCACAAATTCCTGAAAAAGTAGAACTACTAGCGTTCAGTGAAGAAAATGAAAATATTGACGCTCACATGAGAGAAAAGAAGCGTCTACTAGTTGAAGCTTACCATCGTGTAAGGGAGAAGTATCCAAATGTCAGTCCTGAAAATTTACAAGAACTGGTACAAGAAGAAAATAGAAAAATGGTCCCTAAGAGCCGTGCTTATTACCGTATACAAGCTGTTCGAACGCATACTGGTCAAGGACCTGTTTTTAAGAAGCAAGACACTGAAGCAATATTACAAAAAATAGAAGAAGAAAAGAAAGAAGAGGGACATGAAGAAGGTGTCTTTTTCAATCCAGTTGAATACACTGTTGTCGAGAGTTGTGGGACGGTTCTACTAACAGTTGTACGTGCTGGTTCGAGTATTGCCGACACTGTTGAAGTGGATTATGAGACGATGGATGGATCTGCTTCAGCCGGTGAGGATTATGTGGAATCAAAAGGCACACTTGTATTTTCACCAGGCGATGTCGTCAAAACGATAACAATAAAGATAAATGATGATGACGTTTTTGAACTTGATGAGCACTTCTACTGCAAGTTGACCTTAGCTCGGTCCAACAATAAGGAGAGACCTGTACACATCGGGGAAACACATACAGCTAAGATAACAATTCTTGATGATGATTACCCAGGTGTTTTTACCCTCGAGAATGGTAAATATGAAATTATGGAATCTATTGGAGTCTTGACAGTCCGTGTTTTAAGGAAGTTTGGAGCAAGAGGAAAGATTCGTATTCCATGGCGCACAGAGGAGATGTCAGCTAAAGGATTTGGGGAAGATTTCGATGAAGGAGAAGGAGTAATAGAGTTTTTGAACGAGGAATTTGTGTAAGTATTGAAATAGTTTATCCGAAAAGCTTCCGTAATTTAACTTTTTTAAAAGGGTTTAAAACGCGCCAGGCAATAATTTAAACAAGGAAAGCATATATCCAGAATTTGAAGTTTAACTGACAATTTTTTAATTTAGTTTTTCTAAACTTAAAGTTTTTCTAACTTCTCATGGTTTAGTTGGTTCTTTTAATCATTCAAAGAGAAATATATAAATCTGAAGTTTAATGTTTTTTACTTACCAATTTCTTTCTTAGGAAAACCATTGACATCTATATTGTCGACAGAGAACAGTATGATAAACATAAGACGTTCAAAATTATTCTTGGTGAGCCTGAACTGATGCAACCTGATGGAGTACCAAGTGAATCGGAAGCGACCTTAGTTGTTCCACCACCTGAATCTAACCGGTTATCAAAAATCATCCAAGCTGGAATGGCAGCGTTAGGTATGATCCATTAAATCAAGATATCGAATAAGAAAACCTTGCCAGTGCAAAAGCCCAGCAATTTCCTTTACCTGCGCCGTTTTGTATTATTTAGTCTTAGACTCTTTATCAAACTCACAAATCATCGAGATTTAGAAACCAATGAATGCTTTTTGTTTCAAACTACTCTTTTTAGTATCAATAACACTGATTGTCTCTTGATCCATCACATAATTGTAAAACGTAATTGCGAAACACAGATACAGCTACAGCTTAGAAGCAAAGTAGCTGGACTTGGAATTCACGAGAAGTGACTTTTGCTCTCTTTTCTTTTTTCCCCAATATTTTAAGTTGAAGGTTGATATGTGTAGGTAGTCTAACAATGTTATGATATCCATGATTTATAAATATTTTTGTACTTCAGGTGAATATAAAGAAACTGAAGTGCATATTGTTGAATGTCGTGAGTTCCGCGATACAATCGACTCGATGTTGAGAAAGAAGAACACTGCTAGCTTCTGGAAGTCCAGTTCTTGGGCTGGACAGTTCCAAGAAGCCTTCCAAATCGAGGGTGGTGATGATGAAGACGAAGGGGACGAGGAGAGTGGAGAGTTTGTTCCATCTTATTTCGATTTTTTTATGCATTACTTATCCCTTCCGTGGAAAGTTCTGTTTGCTTTAGTTCCTCCAACTGATATTCTTGATGGATGGGCATGTTTCTGGGTGGCTATTGGAATGATTGGGCTTCTCACAGCTGTCACTGGTGACATAGCTTCTCATTTTGGATGTACTATTGGTTTGGCAGACAGTGTGGTAGCTATCACATTTGTGGCATTAGGAACCAGTTTACCAGGTACGTTTTAAGGTACTCTTTTTTTTTGTACACCAAATGTTCCGAAACTTCTCTAGAGGAAGTTAATATTTTCTATATTTAGTATTCAACAGTGCTTTGACAGAAAATCAGGGTTTTTTTATCCCTAGAAAACAAAATGTTCTTCTAATTCCGCGATACCAGTATTTCAAGAATTAGGTTTTGTTCATCAATATCCTAGGATTTGAACCATCTATATGGGAGAAAAAAAAAAAAAAATATCAAAATGATTCTCATACTTTCTAGTAGTTCTAATCCAATCTAATCTACTTAGTCTGAATTGTAGTATGTACTTTATTTTACCAGAACTAGGAATCATACACAACGTTGAAAAGCAATTTTATTTATTGATCATTGATAATATCTCCTTGTTTACATGTTGATCTTTTTATGTAAATACACGTGCGAGGGAGATGGAGGCCTCTTTTGTATGAATCAATATTATGTCAACACGACACTTTCACAATTTCTTTCAAATCCCATCCTTTCTCATATGGTTTACATTAACCCCATCAACATATTATATTGCAAAAAGAAGCTACAATCGTGAGGCATTTTGAAAAGGTGTAATATATGCTGTTTGTTTCCCTTTTAAACGACAACAATATAAAGGGAATAACAACATATTTTGTAGACGTAGTTTGTATCCTTTTATTGACATCAAAAAAAAAAAATTGAAAACAGTCGAAATCTTATATTCCTGTTTTGTTGTTCAAATTCTTATTCCATGTATTTAAATAAAAAAGCCATCATAATGGCTTTATCAAATCTTTGTCGTACTTCAAAATCTTTTTAAGACTACAAGTAATTATGAAAAATCCTTTTTCTTTCAGTTCATGAAATAATTGAAATTCTAATAAATTGTTTTAGACACGTTTGCAAGCAAAACTGCAACAATAAACGATGAGACAGCAGATTCATCCATTGGTAACATCACTGGTTCAAATTCTGTCAACGTCTTCTTAGGAATTGGACTTGCGTGGTCGGTTGCAGCCTTTTACCATACCATCAACGGTGGGGAATTTAAAATTGATCCTGGTACTCTTGGCTTCTCGGTCCTCATATTTTGTATAGAAGCACTCTTTTGCATCGGGTTCCTTATGTTCAGGAGATTTTACAGTGGAATAGGCGCGGAGTTAGGAGGACCAAGACATTGGAATATGATCACTTCATTCATCCTGGCTTGCTTCTGGTTCATTTATATTCTTTTATCATCACTTCAAACATATTGTCACATTGAAACATCATTTTAAGACGTATAAAGGTGTGCCAAAATAAAGGTTTATAGACAGATGTTAAAGCCAAAGTCAAACAAATTCAAGTAAAATATATTTAAATTAAGAAGTACTACTAGTGTTCTCTAATAAAAACTAATAAAACTAATAAAATCATTGTTCTCTTTAAACTTCTGATCAGTTGAGCAAAACGATAGGAAGATAAAAATGAAAAAGAGATTTTGAGGACTTATGACGATTGGGTTGTATGCACACCCCGGAGTTTATAAACCATGGATGGAAAACAAACAATATGCAAATAAATATAATGTACATAAAAAATTATCATCTTTTTGAAGCAGTTACACATTTATACGTTTATGTACAGTCAAAGTATATAAGTAAGGAATAATTGTAAATATGATATGTAAAACTTGAATTATAATTTCTACTACACACACATTTTCAAATATTTTCTTTTTATGTGACCATTTGTCATTTGTTTGAAACTAATGGTTTCGTCTTTAAATTATGAAATTGATCTAAGTCGAAACCTTCTTTACAGAAATCCTTCATTCAAAGCACTAGGGTTGTTATAATTTACCTTACGTGTATAAGGAAGTATTCTATAGATATATTTTCAGGTATTGCCTTTCAGAAATTATATTTCGGTAAATTGGTATTTTGACGAAGAAAATAATAGACATATATGTCCAAAGCAAGCAACATTTACAGCTTTTTTAGAGAGTATTTTAGTTCCAAAAGAATCGTCAACACAAAGGTTTAAAGACAATTATGTGACAATTACATGCACATATTTGTTACGTGATATAAATTAGTCTGGTTTTGTACTCTCTTCGCATACACGTGATAATTGTAAATATTGATGTAGTGTAAAGTCCAGAAACCAGAAAACCATCTCATCTATATTTGATCACGCCTCTCTTCACTCAATATTTTTTATAAAATAATTATTTTTTATTTGCATTGGGAAAAATTATTTGTCTGGAAAAGTGAACATGACTCCTGATAATTTTTGATTCTTATGGAATGTCAATACAATTTATTGGATTCCAGGAAAAAGGTTACGCGCGATTCACAATGATTGTTTTGATTGATTTAAAATAATATATAGATAATATAGAAAAGTATATTGACTCTTCTATTATAAAAAGGAATGCTAGAACTTCGTCGTAGCAATAAAGTTTCGAAGGCAATTTGGCTTTTCCCCCCACATGAAGTCACAAATAGAAAAAATGGCATAAAATGTAGATGATTATATCTCGAGAACGGGATGAGATTATTTTGACCTATATTTTTTTAATCATTTTTGAAACCCTTTTGATATATCATATTTTTATCAAACTTTTGTTCCATGCCAGTTACCTTTTAACGTATATATTGTATAGAGCACTACAAAGATTTTCTACAATTGAACGGAAATAGGTAAATAGAAATATATTAGTTCAACCTAACCATCTGTGAGAAGTTAATTCATAGATCATGAGACTCATTTGAACGAAAATACCACTTTGCCTTTATAATAAAAACAATCGTTGTGACATCCTTACTAACTGTTACTTTCGGTATACTATCTTTTTATTCATATCAAGAAAGAGTACTCTTACAGTAACGTTTTATTGGTTCTCATCAATGCTGAAGGTAAACCTTTTGATTAGTCTTTTTACAGTATATTATCTAATTTATTGCATGCGCAGTTTTCAATTCTCTTTTAGAAAATTTAAATTGTTGTATTGATAAAACATGATATATAAGATAGAAAATTTTAAATGGTTCAGAAATGCATGATCAGCAAAGCAGCTAACTATATTTTACTACGCTCTGGGTTTCTTTACTCTTTTTTTAAAAACTACAAATAATCCTGAGGTTTGTTCGAAACTGCACTACTGGATGCAGTACTACGAAAATATTTTCCATCTGCTTTACAATCTACACATTTAAAAAAATAATCAATCAGAGTTCGTCACCGATAAGGAACCCTAATTTTTTGTTAAAACATATGGTGCATCATAAAACATTATTTTACTTTTGCAGGAACCTGCGTAAAAAGTTTTTCACAGCTTTTGCCATTGACAACAAACGCAGTTTAAAAGAAACCCTTGTAGCACCTTACATCAACCAACCTATGCAAATGTCTCCCTAAGTGTCGTACAAACCCACACAAGAACTGATCACGCTAATTAAAACAGGCATTCTCCTTTTTTCTCAACCAAGAAAAGAAATCATGGACATATCTGGTTTAATTTGCATTTAGCTATATTTATTTCTATAATTATACTTTTTCTCGATCAACTTTTTACGAAAAAAATTGAGCGTAGAAATTGAACTTGAAACTTGGATTTCAAGGTAGACTTTTTTTGAAAGTCTATTACCTGAAAGTAACAGCAACAAATATAGAATATTGAGTTATAAATTAACAATTAACACTGGTATATAGATACTCAAACACAGCACGAGAGAATCGACTATGTTCTTGTGGAGATGGTATACAGACAGTATGGCATATCTTTAAAGATTGTCCACTCACAGAGGAGCTTCATTCAAACCATGCTAATTTA
>JAUKPT010005723.1:0-10240 GCA_032273505.1 Nanomia bijuga | reverse complement strand
AAACAGTCCTTTTTTCACATTTTTACCAATTTTACCTTAAAATCATGCATTGTGAAATTATCAGTCAGAAAAAAACGTCGCGAAACACCGCAAAAAACAGGGCAAAAATAATAGTGTGGAATTTTGGTGGCTGGGCAATTTTGGACAGAATATTCACCATTGGAAAATGTGGCGAAAAACCTGGAAGAAATAAGCATACCCATGAAAAAATAAGCATTCTTGGCCAGAATATTCACTGTTGGAGTGTCGGCTTCTTCATGATTGGTTTCAATTTCGGCTAGCATCTAATTATTTCTTCAAAAAATTAACTCTTGCAAAATTAAATAAACAACTTTCTCTTTAGCAACAACTCTCATGACGAATTTTTTTAAAAATTAGGCAGAACCTTAATATGACTTAATTCGATCATATTAGGAAATTATTCGAATCGCCTCGTAATTTTTGCTCTGATTATATGATTGAAAGAGATGTATAAGACACAGTTTTGAGGTATGTCCTTATAAATCTCTTAAGCAAGCGTATTTGTACCACTAGATAAATTTAAAAACGCTTTTCCTTTCAGTGAAGAGCTAAATGCTCCATCTATATCAATAGTTTGATTTATGTTCTTGTGAATTTTCTAAGAGAAAACCTTAGATATGTCGTTGAACATTTACTTCAGTTGTCTTTCCTTTTTTTTGTGTGAACAATTGTTTTTTTCTGATTTTCTGAAAAGTCATGCCTTCTTTATTTGATTGGATCGCAAAATAGATTCAATTGTTTGCTTATATTCAAGCGTGTATCAGATTTTCTATCAAGACATTTTCCTTTTTTCTTGATGTTTTCTCTCTGATGGGTTTCTGGGCCAAACGGGGCACTTTGAGGGTCAAATACCATTTTTTCACACTTTCTGATGGGTTTAGACCTATACATTATATGAAATGCGAGTAGAAAGGTAGGCATTGCAGTTTAGATAAGGGGTCTAAAAAGTCTCTGCGGCCAATAGTTCTAGAGATATTGATTATGGGCCAAATTGGGCATTTTGGGGAACCGCCATTTTGGATTTGAGGGTGTTTCAGTGGTCAAATCAATGGGGCTTTTTTTTCCGTAATTCCCACCATGTTTCTCCATCACAATTTTATATCATTTTTTCCGGGTCCAAGTGTTATTCTCCCCTACTACAAATAAGCGCTGCAAGACTTCTTTTTGAATAAACACCGTCCTCGATTAAACAATTATTAAGCTGTAAAGAACCTAAAATTTCAATAAGTTGAACCAATATTGAAGTTGCATACAAGCTGGATCAGATCAGATCAGATCAGATCTTGATGATGAAGGAGATGATGATTTGGAATTAGATATATGTTCATTTTTTTACCGAGAATGCAAATTATTTCTTTGGATCCTTTTCTTTTTCAATAATTGCTACATTATAATAAGCACTGCCCTCAATTAAACGCTGCAACAAAATATGTTGAATAAGCGATGCAGCGCTTAATCGAGGATGTACAGTAAAAACAGGAGATTAGGGTCAAATATGGGTGTCAAATATGTAGTTCTGTGATATTTCTGTGAGAAAATGGTCCAGGTCCAAATCTGGTGCTCACAAATATGTCAATTTTCACATATTCACAAAATTTTTATTTTGGTAGATAAGTGCTTTACCTAAATTAAGATCAATTATCAGAGATAATTATCGAATTTGTGCCCAAATCTTGAGGTCAATATGTCAACTTCACACATATCAAGAAAACAGTCTGACGAAAATTTGTAACATTTGGGATTGTCAACAAATTATGGCAAATTTGATCATTTAATTGTAAATTAAAATAACAAGAATCTGGTTGGTATATCAAAAACTTATTTTAATTATATTTAGCTTGAAAGAAAGATGATTTTCAATTAATCAACGACCCCTTACTTATAACTGGGTTTAAACCGACTCAAAATGAACTAAAAACAATGAATTCAACACTTTCTGAAATAATTATGTCACTATTCATACGATTTCTCTAAAGTCGCTAATTCAAGTGAGCGCTTTTTGACCCACCCTGTAAATAAAAAGCTGGATTTTTAGTCAGGTTTGGTCTAAAATTGATTTTTCTGACATATTTGTCAATATTTCTATCTGAATTTCTTGTGGAATCTTCTGCAAAATTAGACTTATACTGCTATATACAATTCCTAGTTGAAAACAGGGTATCAAAAAAGGGTCTTGTCTTCCTGAGAGTGCAGATTGTAGAAGAGGAATTACCTGTGTGCATAGAAACCGGTCGTGGGTTTTTGGGTTTATTAAGGGAAAATCCTATTCTTCTGCGCAGCGACCATAGTCATTGTTGAAAATCAACACAAAATGAAGAAACTGACGAGTAAATGTGTTCTGACATTTTATAAACTTGCGTGATCATATAGATATATTGTCCAATATATTGTCCAATAAGTGCTACTGTAATGAAGTATCATTTAACAAAACGCACCCTTTATTTGAACACTTAATGATAATCAGAGCAGCAAACATTAAGCGCAACATAACAGATCAATTTCAAATGGTAAACCTCTCATCAGAGCAATCGCATGCTGTTGTAAAAAAGCCATCACAATTATCACTTGGGGGTTTGTCTACATATTATGAATTACATTATCAAGAATGATTGGTTTATCAAAAAACTATTTTTATCAATTTTAAAGAATAATGAGGATCTAAAATATATTCGAAATGACATTTTTAGAAGAACTTGGATGAAAACATGAAGAACTTTTTATCGCCATTTTTAATTTGAACAAAACAAAACATCAAAATGTGACATTTTGAATCCAACCAATCAGATTCTTCGTGACATGATTTTCAACCAATCAAACATCGGATTTACCATTAAGACAAATTCTAAGATTGTTATTTTAACTGTTGTTGTATTTTATTACACAAGTTGCAAAATAAAAGGTGACTTATCTTATGTCCACCACACTGAGGATATTTGTAAGGGATTGTTGCTAAATTATGGCTAATTAAACCTTTTAATTGGTTGTAAATAACATCATCAAGATACTGATTGGTTGATTAAAACATATTCATTATTTTCAGCTTAACAAAACATCAAATGATAAAATGAGCCAGTGAGATTCTTGATGATGTAATTTTCACCCAATCAAACGTCACATTTGTTTATTTTTAATTCGTAGATAATCCCTTTATTCAAATGATTATTTACATCATTCATCAGGAAATTTATTGTACAACATTGAAAATCAAAATTTGATTTAATTTTATCTACAAATTTTCGGTAAAATCTTTCATTTGATTTGTTCAAAATTACATCATTTCTTAAAAAACTAATCAGATTTTTGATGATGTAATTTTAAACAAATCAATCGGAAAATTTAACTGATAATTTGCAGACAACCCCTTATTGTACAAATTTGTACAGATATGAACAGATATGTGATATCAAATTTAAAAAAGTTGATGTTTTTGTTTACATTTGCTCAAATTACATAACATTCATATGATTGAAAGTAGAATTATTTTATAAAAGTGTGTGTGTGAGGAACTGGTTCTTGTTATTGTTCATGTTATTGTTTTGCAGATGATCCATAAACCAACCTGACCAATACGTCCAAGTAATTACTTAGATAGATAAAGAATTCGAGTTAATCTCTTTATTATATGATTATATGGCTTTTTTTATTAGTTAAATATGATTTGCATTGCAACACCACACTATTTTTAACTGTCAATAAGAGACTATGCAAGACTGAGTCTGCAAATAGAATTAGTCATTCGATTGGTTGAAAAATAATTCGATTGGTTCAATAAACATATCTTCATGGATCGGTATCCAGTTGTGCCTACATTGTCTAGGTTAGCAGTATATTTAAACTGCTTTGGTATATTGAAGGCTATATATATATCATCTGGTCTGATTCTGCACCGGTAAATATGAGGAGGGGGGATTTCAACATGAAATTAATGAATTATATTATCTTAATTCTTTACAAAAATCAGAGCACTTTTGTATAGGTTGTATTTTTTTTCTTAGGAACTAAACACATGTAAATATACGTGAATGGGGAATTATATTCCCTTTCGCTTGCCTTTTCAAGGCCAAGAGAACAATGCTGTTGAAGAGATTGGATCTAATCTTGCAATGTCCTACCTCTTTCCTCCAAAATCTGGTAAGTTGACTGATTTCGTTTTCTTTAGATTTTCTCTACAATCTTTTATTGTCTAGGTTCTCAATTTTTCTGATGATCATAAACTTGATTATTTCATGTTGTGTTTTTTCATCTTTCATTTTCTCTCAAAAAATTTTTTAGAAATTTTTAGAAATTTACTTAGAAATGCTGAAATATTAGCAATTTGAAATGATAATAATGATAATAGATTTTAATGGAAATTTGTTCTATTATTCTTCTCAGTATCTCGCAATTGCGGATTCAAAATTCCAATTGAAGGATATTATTGACGTTAATTTCAAAATTTTCGATCACACATCATACTATCACATATAATTACATATGATCTCCTTTATACAAAGATGGATTTTTTTCTCTGTAGGTATCTTGGCAAGGGTCTAATGGTTCCACTCACTTAAATCTTTAAGTGCATATTAACTAAATCTTGCAGAAAACCTTTCCAATATTTTCCCTTAAAGATTGTAAGGTAAACAATCGGGTATACTGCAATTGGAGTTTGGATACTCCCATCCAATTGCGAGATTCCTGCAGATAGAGGATGTGCCTGACTGACAAATAGGATGTGAGATTCTTCTTTGAAGCTCCTTTGTTCTTTGCAAGTTTTATGGCAGCCTGTATATTTAATAGATTTTTGTCTGATATATTCACAGGGGGTGGGAGGCAGGGTACTAAAAATCGGGCTGGTATTAGGGTACTTGGCTTTTTTTGGGACGTGAGGTACCCAAATATATATATATCTGCATTTATTATTTTGAAGTTGAAAGTTGAAAGTTGTTTCTGATCTAGTGCCTGTTCTAATACAAAAATCAATTTGTATCCATTTTGCATTTTCAAGTGTATGTCAGAAATTTTCACCAAATTTGGCTGTCTAATTGGTTAGAAATTACAGCATCAAGAAGATAGTTGGTTTAATCTTGAATGTCACAATTTGATAATTTGTTAAAACCAAAAATGATGAAAATGTTCCTAAATACTTCATAAACCAATTAAAATTTCGATGATGTAATGTACAACCAATTAAGAGGTTGAATTGGCCATAAATTTGCAACAAAAAATTTATCCAAAAATGGAGAATTGCAGCAGAGTTTGTACTTACGATAGAACTAACAACTTTCTTTTGTTTTTAGGATCCTGTTTCGCCAATCATTTCATCATGGCTGGTGAGAAATTCGAGAACACTACTCCAGAGAATTTCTTATGTGGTGAAAACAACGACCTAAATTATTTGACAAACAAACCAATACCTGTAAGTAAACTATCTTTTTCTCGTTTTGCTCATGTTACTACAACTATATGCATAAATATATGCATAAAATTTATGTTTTCTCTCATTATACAAATCCAGCACCACAGGAAAGTGCCTATTCATCCCCCCTATTACAACTGCACACTATGATTCCAGTTTGCAGTGTTCACAAAAGAATATGAAATGTTAACTATTCTTTTTGCTCTTTTCAAATGTTTACTGTTAACTGTTTTAGACTATCTTAAGCTCAACCAGAGGTAGAAAAATGTATAAAATGGGTTTTCAGAAATTCAGAATGGGTTTTCGGAAAAAAAATCTCAATTATCTTGGGAGGTAGAAATCCAAAAATCCAAACATAGCAAACCATACAATTTTTTTCATCTACTTTGCATGCCCAATCCAGCTATCTAATCCGAATTTAGAATTAAAAATTTTGAAAATGCACTTTATACTGGAATGGACCAAAATGGACCAAAATTATTTTCTTGACTTTTTGATTTTTTTTTAGCTCACTGAGAGATTGGTCTTTTTCTTATTTTAAAAGATTTAGGTCCTTATTTGATCTCTTTTCTAGGTCCTAAAAATGTTTTTGAACTGCTATATTGTTTTAAAGGATTAATGTTTTGGTGGAAAACCACCACATGTGTAAAAGGCATTACTTCACCATGGTTGAAGAATTTTCTACCTAGAATTTTGATATGGTTAATTCTTATGCTTTCTGACAAAATATTTTACCTTTTTGCTTGCTTCTTCGTTTAGTTCCCATACCAAAGTGCTTCATCTGAGGAGCCGAGCCACACCATTCGTAGCTTGGTGCATCTGCGAAGAGATTCGTTTAAACTTACCAGGTAAACTGATTTAATTGATTCTACTTGCACCAATGGGCTTGTGGTGTACAGGGGCTCAACACTACTTCTTGTATCTGGGATTGGTCCCCACTCCAAAATCAGCAAAACTTCCTGATTGAAAATCGAACAATTTAACATAGAAAATAGAAATAAAATTCCCTAAACTTTTCAATTATTATCCCTTGAAATTTGCGCTGAGTGATTCTTCTCCACTTTTAATACATACATGCAAACTTTTTTTCCAATCCCCTAATTTTAATGAAACATTTCGTTAAAAATTCCCTATTTTTCATTGAAATGGCCCCAAAAAATCCTTGAAATTCTGTTGATAATTTTGGTAATTTTTTTACGAACAAAACTCTGATCCTGTTTTTGTTTCATTTCAGAGTGGAGCAGGCAGGCTCTGAGGAATCCGATCTGTATCGTGTTGAATGTATTTTCGATGCCGATGTTCCTTGTGCCGTTCGAATCTTCCTCATGGCAACTGAAGACTTGGGTAATGGATCAGCTAAGTAATGATGCTTATTTTATTACATCTGATTGCTTCACTTCATTATTTATTGATTTTTACTGTACATTTTTTATCTGCAAAGATTGTAGAGTGGTCATAAGTTAGCACCCCCTTTATTTAGCTCTATTTAGCTTTATTTAGCTCCAACTATCTGATAAAATGTTTTTCCAAGCTTTAAATACCAACTACCAAAATTTCCAGCCCCCTCCCTTATTACATATCAAAAGAAACACAGCGACATAAAGAAATACTCTTTTCATACTCAATTGCTGTCTATCTCGTTGGACAACCTTAAGCAAGGGCTTGGTAGAAAGAGTGAAACATTGTTGCATATAAAAATCTTCAAATTTCATGAAAAAAGAGAAAAAGAAGAACAATTTTCAACTTCTTCATTTCAAAATTTTTGCTATTGACAATTATGGGGAAGGAGAAACAGAGGATTGCAACTTTTTTTATTGTCTGATTACCGTTCACGTTGTTTGAGAAAATTTAGAAAATTAAAACACTGAAACGTTTGAAAATGCCCTTAAATCATCCACCATACAAAACAAAACTGTATTAAACTTCATTGCCACCATTAGGAATTGTTATAGCACGGTTTTGAGACTTATTGGAACTCAGCTTCGCCTCGTTTCATTAAGTTCTCAAAACCTTGCTATAAGAAATTATTCTTAAAGTAAACAAATATTATGACTTAACTTCACAAATGCGCAATTAGACTATACTAATTTTATAGTTTTAACATGATTTTTAGTTACAAATCTCTCCCATTAATTATTAGATATTATTTTATAATCTATATTAATTTTTTTGAGTGATCAATATTTATACTATAATCATCTTTTTTGAACATTTTCTTTGAAAGAAATATATTATTCTTATTCTTTTCTATGCATGTTGTTCATTCCAGGTACAAAACTCGGAAAGCAGATTATGTTTCTGAACCAATCATGTTCGATTGTGGACCTGGACAAGCCTTTAAAAGTAAATTCTTCATCAAACCAAGCGATTTCCAGCCAGCTGAGGTAAGATGATTATATCGCCAGTAAATTCGAGGTTTGATGGGATCGAAAGTTACATCATGAAGATTCTGATTGGTTGACTTTAAAATACCATATTTTGATGTTTTGTTAAAACTAAAAATGTTTTTTGTGATCCAATAAGAATTTTGATGATGCAATTTTTTCTTACCAAACAAACATCGAATTTGTAGATAACCCTTGAATCATTAAAATTCCCCCCTCCTATAGTTAAAGTTCGCAATAACACTTGGTGCGTCCATGAAATCAAAAGTATGCTCTATCATTCATTGATACATTTTGGTAGTTGTATTCTTACATCTTTAATCTTCATCTCTTTTAGTTAAATTATGCCCCGAATGCTGTCGAGATACCTTTGGTTGTTCAAATTACTGCTGAAGATTCGGGTAAATTTATTAGTTATTTTGTTTTAATGCACAGATGTATGAGAGTGAGCCATTCATCAGCTGATTTCTGTCATTTATTTACACTGAATGAAATTCTGTAAATATCCCTTCACAAAAAACTTGAAATACTGTGGGTGTAGTAATCATTGAAATAAACATTGAAATATTGCCTGACACCGATCAAACTTGATAATGATTAGGGTTTTTTTCCTCAACTCATTAGTAGCTATTTATATCAAGAATAAAAATGGAATACTTTTTTTTCTTTTTTAGCATTTTTAGGTCAATCAGAGTCAACATTTGCTGGAATCGAGCAGGTTTGGATGATTTTTAAGTGGCATATGACAGTAGAGTTAAATTACTGAAAATCTTTGAAAAATTTTATTTTCCTGACTTAAAAGATGTTAAAATTTGAGCTTTTGTTATCAAAAGTCGTCCTGGCTAGTCTTTTTCAGCCATTTTCTGATTGATAACTTATCTTTTATTTTCCTCCTCTTGATATTGCCTGATAAGCAGGGTCCCCAGCGATCCCTTGAACCCCTGGAAACCCCTTAAAGACCCCTTGAATGTTCTTACTCCTGGAGATCATTTTTCATTTTTCATTTTTTCCCTCTGTATTGCCTTTGATAGCAATTTTGTTTCTTTCATATTCTGTTTGTTCCTCTAGAATGAAGTAGTATGTACATATTAGGTAGACATTTACTATGATTTATCGCAGGAATTTCTTCATGTTTTTTGACTTTGATAAGCTTCATTTCGATTTATTCTTTTACTTCATTTCGTTTAGTTATCTGAAGGCTCGTTCGCAATGAGGTTCATGAAGCAAAAGATCATGGTAAGTTCATTCTGCTCCTCTCTCTTCTATTATTTTTCCATTTACATCAAAGGGATTCAAAACAAAAACGAACGTAAAATAAAATTAAAATGAATAAACTAAAATCTGAAACAATAACTATCAGTGATCCACCACACTAAAATAGATATAAGATAAAAACAGAGAGGAATATATACTAGAGCGCAAGAGAAGAGGGTTGGGGAGGGGAATAACTTGTAGACGCCTCTGAAAAGATGCTGTTTCTGTTTTCTCTCTAATTATCAACTGCAGATGGGTTGGGTTGCTGTAAGGGGAAAAGGTATACAAGATAACGCTATTTGTGTATTATGTTTCTTCTTTTGTGGGGTATCTTTCTTCTTTTGTGGGGGGCTAAGCTGCAGTACTTTTGTCTTAACCTTTAAAATGACAGACTTTTTGGGTGCTTTACTGAACTTTTTTTTGTCACTATTCACTTACCCCATCTTATTTGTTTCAGGTCGATGGCTTATGTTTCATGACGCAAGAAATATATGGTATTGAAAACAAAACAGCTGCACAGAAAGCTGAGGTAAGAATGATATCAAATTATAGGTATTGCTATCTGATTGGTTCATTTTGAAATGTCATCAATTGGTATTTTGATAAAGCTAAAAATGATGAAAATATTTTTTTAAAAAACAATGGCAAATTTACCGAAAATTTGGTATATAACTCCTAATAATGTCAATCACCAGTCTTCCAAATACGTTAATATCATTCCCTGACTGATTTTATTGTTGTACATCTACGGACTTTAAATAAAGAATACATTACATTATATTTGTCAATAGTATTTTTAGCACTGTATTAAAAATAATTTTTTTCGTGGT
Organism: Nanomia bijuga; assembly: GCA_032273505.1. Classification (NCBI taxonomy): domain Eukaryota; kingdom Metazoa; phylum Cnidaria; class Hydrozoa; order Siphonophorae; family Agalmatidae; genus Nanomia; species Nanomia bijuga. Next base: position 353 of record JAUKPT010005723.1, on the reverse strand, counting down.
AAAAAAATATTCATTATGATTTATAAGCCTGTGGCATTGCGCATTTGTCAACATCAATTCCTGCGATCCTGCAACAATTGCCTTTGGATTGAGAATTACTTTTGACATACTCTTTTGTGCTAAAGTGGAGTTGTAATAAAATGACCAGAGGTGACAAGTGCTGCTTTTGTGTTGGTATTTGATGTTTTTAATCTAGATCTAAACTCTGCAAAAAGGCGAGTCAAAAACTACACACACTAGCAAGAATTTCTCACCTCATGGGCAAAGTAAAATTGAGGATAGTTCTTAAAGCTTTCATCGAATCTCAATTTGGATATTGCCCCCTAGTGTGGATGTTCCACAGCCGCACTTTG
>JAUKPT010005722.1:0-10240 GCA_032273505.1 Nanomia bijuga | reverse complement strand
GACCATATTAGGGCTCAAATTCCCGTATTGCTATATTAGGCCCAATTTAGCCCTAAAAACGGGAGATTGGGCCCGAATATGTCGTTAGACAAAAAAGGATTGTCCTCATATACATGTCGCTTTTCTCAAACTATCATAGAAATCACATTTCACCCTATTTAAATGACATTTTAGCTTATAAATATCGACTTTCAGTGAAACATGCTATATTAGACCCAATTTATGGTCTAAAAACGGGGAGTTGGGCCCTAACAATGCCCTGGATTAATTTTTATTGTCGTCAAATATGCCTCATATATCCCAATCTAATATCAAAATTCAATTTTATCAAAAATAAATGCCTTTTCTGTATTTTAAATTAAGCCCCAAAACGGGGGATTTGACCTTATTACATCTACTTCCGGTCAGATTTTAATCGTTTTTTTAAGAATACTAAGATATCATATATATTTTATCATTCTGGTGATTTGTAGGTCGGTAAGATGATTTTACAGTGAGCTATAGTCATTCAAATAAAGTTTATTATTAGGAAGAAAAAAGGGGTCATTTGGGGGATAGCAAATTTTCCTGGTCACATCATTGTTATTAAGAAAAGGTCTGGAAAAGACTACAATAGTAATTAGTTTAGCTTTCAAATGAAAAAAACCGCAAGTTGAAAGCTTCTTTTGTTACTGAGATAATGTATTTTACATTTCTGGCCTCCGCTTAATTTCGATGAAAATCTGTTGTCCAGGCCTGTTCTATAGTAGGCTTTAACTATGCCCCTTCCCATTACGCTCTCTTTCTCTGTGTCCAAAGGGACGCAGAGAAATATGGAGTAATGGGAATAAAAAGATGTTAGAATGAAATAGTTAAGAACAATGGACAAAGAGAAAGAGGTAGGGGGCGTAAAATAGGCATATCGGGAAGGGGCGTTATGAGAGCAGGCGTAATGGGAAGAGGCGTAATGAGAATGGGGCGTAATGAGAAGGGGCGTAATGGGAGGGGGACGTAATGGGAGGGGACGTAATGGGAGGACACGGAATAAATCCATCTACGGCGCATTGAGAAATGAAATGAAACTGTCAAACAGTTCGAGTCAATAAGATTACTGTTAGACTTGCAAATAAACATTAGGATTTCTAGAAAATGTGTACTCGTTACGTTTATCGGTGATTTGCGTTCTCTACAAAAGGAGAAAAAATCACATTTAGATTTTCTTTTTTTGGGTTCAAGATGAATATTCTTAACTTTTTGGCCAAATTCATTCTGCTTCATTCTAAGCATATTCTTAAGGTAATAAGGTTTATTAAAGATTATACACTTTTTTTATAGGAATATACTTTTATAAGAATAATAAAGATGAAATTGGGAAAAAAGTTAAGAATATGCTAAGAATACTTCATCTTGAATTTTCCTTAAGAATGATAATTATCTTTTACACGATGTGAAATTTTTCATGCTTTTTCTCTCAATATTCTAATATTTCTCATTTATCTTACCGATATTCCGATATTTTTTTATTTTTTGCCATAAAAACAATAAGTTTTCGTTGCCCTATATTTTTCATTTTTGATGCGTATGCTAAGAATATGTTAAGAATAAATTAGGATGAATCTGGCCGAAAAGTTAAGAAGAATCATCTTGAAACATTTTTTATGTGGTGTCTTGACACTAAAAACACCACTGTAGATCCGTCCCTGTATAAAAAGAAAAGCGTGTACGCTCTAGATTTTAAACGAACTTATTAATTAAAAAAAAAAAATTCGTTTCATCAGTAAACGTGATTCAATTTTAATCTATAAACTTTTTAGTTATTTCCAAAGACGACGAATCTAAGATCTTAGATCTCGAGACCTTGTGACGTTGTATAGATTTCAGAAGTGGTGCGCGGTGAATAAAAATATGCTTCCCGTTCGAGGAAAATTTTTTTTTCGCAGATATTAGTTTTAGACTTGTGTTCAAAGAAAATATATCTTGATACAGATCTCTCTTCAGGTGAACAAATTTTCGTTTATCTCTTTTTAAAATTTTGCAAAGAAACGCACGAAGAATAAGTTTTCCAATCCAAGGGAATTCTAATTCAAAGCAGGATCGTTTTTATCGGGTTTTAAAAAAACGGATCTTAATATTTCATGTAGCCTTGATAGAGGCGTATGCGTAGTACGACATGCGCGGTACGGCATGTCCGACATTTATGCGTAAGGTGACATGTACGTATATATATACGTATATATAAGATTTTGCCGTACTACATCTGATAAAGGTCATTCCAAATATTGAGAATAACTGATTCAAACAACAAATGACAGTCTCCCTTCTCATGTTTGTACATTGATAGGCAAAATGGGAAACGAGAATTCTCATCTATGATGGTCAATAAATACTTGGGCTGGTTCTTCCGCAAAAAGTACAGTTGCTGTTTGCTGGAGTGCTGTTGTTGTAGTGTTGTTGCTGACTTTTTCTGCCTTTGGATCGGATATGCTGGAATGGCAGCAGTATTTTCAACAAGATTGTTTTCTTCTTCTATATTGTTGGCAACAGCAGCAACTAAATTTGTGTGCGAATCTGTTTGAGCTTGTTCTAACAATCGTGCCTGCCTGATTGCAGAATCAAGGCTGAGTGTCGAATTTCCAAGTCATTGTTCTCTAATGTGACTTGATGTAATTCCGTTAATTAATGCATCTCAGGATTTGGATTCAGAATTTTGCAGCTGCAGCGGCCAAGTAGTCACTGCAATACTAGTTGACTATGAAATCCTTTCAATTTTCCATATGGCATCATTAGAAGGACAAGTTTCTACGGGTTTTAATGAAAATGGCAACAATAATGAATTACAAGATTTCGTTGATATTTTCTGGATGTGGTATATCAACAATTTGTATCCTTCTACGTTTAAATGGAGTTTGTCCTTTTGATAAAATATAGGATTGACATCTCCATTAGAATTAATCCATTCTTTAACAGATGGAGGTACAAAATATGTATTAAATGAATTTAAAATAGTCATTGTATGCAGTAAGTTGTTAACAGCAACAACTTTGTGCAATGGCCTTTCAGCACCAGGTAAAAGACCAGTCAAAAAAATACTTGCATGCCTTTTTCGCTCGTGTAACTTCTGGCAGATATTGATAATACCATGTGCAACAAGTTCCACTTCATCACGTACAATGTTGTTCGTACCAATATGCACCACAATTACATTTACCAATTTTGGGACCTTTCCATGTATAATTCTCCAGAGAAGATTCTCTATCCTATCACCACCCATTCCATATATTACGACCTCTTTATCAACCTCCTTTTTCCAAACAGCATAATGGGCTTTATCGCCGAAGTGCATAGCGATACTGTCACCATAGATGGCTACTTCGGCAGTAGATTTTTGGGTGACATCCATCATTAAATGGAATTTACTTTTCCAGTCGTCATTCCTCGGCTTTGCGTGCATCTCTAAAGAGTATAGTATAATATTATAAGTTTTAGAGTATTTAAATAATAATTTTAAGTTAACAACAATCAAATTTTTTCGGTTTCTTTCTAGACATAATAACCTGTCATTTTAGTGTATTCAATACATTTTTCCAACCTAGCAAACAATGACAAGTTGAATCAAATAGCCAACAAATATAAGGAAAGATTTGATTTTATACCTATTATACTTGTCACTTGACGGAGATTTTCAACAAAGATACTGAGAATGATAGTAGATTAAGATTTCACTGTCAATAATATAAACAATATAATCAATATATATAACAATATAATATAATCTACTTTTTTCGACCATTTATAATTTTCATGTAATATCACATGTTCATGTGAATTCAGTAGTTTAACAGTCGTTGATTAGTAAGGAGAATATGTTCGCGGATCAGTGATTAACCAATTAAAATCATGTTTTTTTTCTTTCGAGATTTTTTTTTCTTTTTTTCTATTAAAGAAAAGTCTTAATATCCTAATATTCTTTTGCGTAATACAGAGATTACATAAGCAAGCACGCTTCTTATCGGTGATTAAATATATTAATCTGTTTCTTTAAAGTTTAAAGTGTGATTGTGTAATCTATCAGTAAGGTAAGATTTAACTTGATGTGTATTTGAGAGAATTACATAGTTTGATTTTTTTTTGTAGAAAAGAATTAAAACAATGATGAAATAATTTTGAGTATTTTGCTTCGATATTAATTTTGATTCAAGCAATTATTAAGAGTACCTAAAATTGATTTTATCACGATCCATTACTCCATTTCTATCAATAAATAGTCATGTGTTTTGTTTATGTAGATGCATTACAATCATTTCCAAGTTCCACGTGTGCATGGATACCTATTATTTCTTATCTTGCCAATTTAGGTTGATGTACAGGCTGTTTACAATGAGTCTGTGATGAAATTCTACGTCATAGTTTTTAATGTGTTGTTTTGTTGTGTATCTACTTATTCTCAACTTTAGTTGAGCTAGAATCTGAGAATGTCTGTGTGTCTGTGTGTCCGCAAAAAGTTGGGGCAGGATATCTCAACGAGTTTTAATCCAATACTCAAACTTTTTGGTTTTTCTGAAAGAGGGGGTAATTCTGTAGGTATGTATTTTTCCTTTTTTGAAAATTCTCAACTTTAGTTGAGCTAGAATCTGAGAATGTCTGTGTGTGTGTGTGTCTGTGTGTGTGTCTGTGTGTCCGCAAAAAGGCAGGATATCTCAACGAGTTTTAATCCAATACTCAAACTTTTTGGTTTTTCTGAAAGAGGGGGTAATTATGTAGGTATGTATTTTTCCTTTTTTGAAAATTTTGATTTGGTGGGCCGGGGGAGCCTGTCACAAATCCCCCATTTTTGAATACAAAAGTCGCACTTTCTCATGAAGGAATAATCAGATTGAGTTGAAGATAGACACCTGGGACAATTTGAATACGAGGAATTCAAAAATTAGATTACCAAGAAAAAATATTGACGTCTTCCTCATCAATTATTCATAAAACTGTCAAACACAAGAAAATCTAGTCAGTTTGAGTTGGGGCAGGATATCGTGACGAGTTTTTATCCAATACCCAAACATTTTAATTTTTCTGAAAGCCTAGGTAATTATGTAGGTAGATATTTTTCCTTTTTAGAAAATTTTGATTTGGGGGACCGGGGGAGCCTGTCAAAAATCCCCCATTTTCGAATGCACAAGTCGTACTTTCTCATGAAGGAATCGTCAAATTGAGGTGAAAATAGACACCTAGGTCAATTTGAATACGAGGATTTCAAAAATTAAATTACCAAGAAAAAATATTGACGTCTTTCAAAAAGAAGAAAAACTGTAGAAATTGTCCCATAAAAAGTGTGAGTAATTGTTTTTCATATTGTTTTTTATACTTATCAATGCCTTTTAATTGATTCCAAATAAAATCTAAATAAGCTTTTAAAGAGGAATTGAGGGAACAACAGCACTTATTCAAAACAACTATCAATAATGAGAACGGTAAATATGAATCAAATAAACCTAAACTACCTAAATTCTCATAAAAATATATGTATCCAGTTGATCCTAAATATTTATTGTCCCTGTGAAAGTGTACAGTTGTATCATCAATTTCAAAATAAAAAAACTCACCACCAAACTTTTCAAAAATACTACAAGTGTAATGCCCTGTGTCAATAGTATCACCTAAATGTGCAATGATAGCACGTAATTGATACTTATTTTCTAAAAGCTCAAGCTCGGTATCAGCATTCACAGTTGTAACAGTTTTCACAGATGAACCATCATATCCATATCTCTTCAGATGGATCAATAAAATCGATGGCACTTTCTTAATATTTCTTGTCTGCATGGAGCATTGGCTCTGACATTCAGTACAAATATGATCTTTTATTAATTCCTCCTCAAAATATCTGTTTATCAAATGAGACAGATTTTGATTCAAACTCTGTTCAATACCAATGGGTATAGCAACATCTATACATTCTACTTCATATGAGCTTTTACATTTGAGGCAATCGGTAATTTGTGACATTTCAATCAAGTAATTCTTGTTAACAGATACTAAACTAGAGGCAGTGTCAAGAATAAAAAAAATAGGGTCTCTGACTTTACCCAGAATATGTGACTCATGCTCAAAAATGGAATAAAGCTGATTCTTTAACGCATCAGGAGACAATTTCTGTGAAATGGAACCTATATTTATTGACTTAAACATAGTTAGAAGAGCAACAGATATTTCATCTTCCTTAAGAATGCAATAAGATTCAAACAAATTATTCAGAGCAAATAATGAGGCATTAAACCAGCAGTTATTGAGTGGATTATACAGACCCTTAAATAAATTCTTATGTTCACTTATAAGTTGACGATCATTGATAGAATATTTACGCTTACTAGTCAAAGTAGAGTTTTCATCTTGGCCTAAAGTTGAATGTAAACTAGGAATCTCTATTTCAGACTGACTTGGTGGGTCAGGACATTGTAAAGCAGGAGAGATCACCTGACTGGTAGAACAAATAAAATCAACAACAGAGTCATTATCGCAAGAAGTACCTGGCATAACAGCCCTACCATATACGTCATATTTAATGTTTAGTCCTTTTAGTATTTTGGCATTTATAATATCATTCCTGAGAGCAAAAAGAGTCCTTAATGTTAAGAGATTATGAAGTGGACCCATACAATCCAAAAAATACAAACTATTCGATAAAAAAGAATTAAGCTGCTCCGCTGTTTCTGTAACAACTCCAGTCATCTCCTTAATAAATCTTGTCCTCCTTAAAGATTCCTTCTTTTGTTTGGTATTCCTTTCATGAAACTTATCATATAGTGAGAGCCTCTGATTTACTAATATCAATGGGTGTATTGTTGTACCATCTAAATTCAAATCTTTTATAATACCTAATTGAGCTCTTTCAAGCCAGGGGAAACTTATTTTAGGTAGTTTATCTTCACTTGCAAGAGAAATATTTCCATCTGTGGGTTCAGCTACCCTCCCAAAAAAAGGGTTAAAAAACCCAGGGGACCTTTTATTAACATGTGCTGCTACCATATGAGGAATATCAGATATAACAACACTAGGTGGGTGTTTAAGACTTAAGAGAATATCACCTACATCTCGAGGACTTTCTGATTTGAGTAAAGATTTAAAACAATAAACAATACCATGAGGACATGTTGCACACAGAAGACCACCACTAGCATGTCTGATCTTAAAAAAAAACTTGTCTATAGGTACCTTGGAAGCAACAGCCTCCTTTAATTTTGAAATTAAGGACAACCTAGAACAGTCACCAGTCTTGATGCCAACCTTATCACATATAGCTTTCAGTGTAGCCTTGTCAGTTTCGATTCCAAAAATTGCTGTTCCTCATCATCATGGACATCCTTTAAATATTCACTGTTATATACTTCATAATTTTTTCTTCTCTGAGATGGTATAAAGGGGGACAAGGACTTAAGTGATGGTACAATTGGACTAGATTTTTCTGCTTGATCATTGTCTGATACAATCATTTTTCTTAATTTCTTCCAAAAATCTTTGCAGTTAACAAGTTCAGACACACAAATATTTTCCATCAACTCTGTCTTTATTTTGAATGCAAATTTTCTGTTTACATCAAATGTCAAAACTACAGGATGGTACCCGCATAGAACACAATTGAAAGAAGACTCAACATTGCACATGGCAGAAAATTTATAAAAACACCTCCGAATACTATCCACATTAATTGATTGATTGTATTGCATCTGTAAAACATGGACCACCCTTGAAATAGCAGTATGTTCAAGTAAGGAGTGTCTAAGCCACACTAATAGATCAGTTGAGACAAAAAAACGATTGTTTAAATTGAATATCCCTTTCTCTAAATCGTGATACCAAAACTCAACGTGACAAAAAGAACATTTTTTTTTCCAAACTTTAAAAAATTGTTTAACACCAAATCTAGTAATTAACTTAAGATCACCTTTCACTTCACAAAGTTTAAGGGTGTTTTTACAAATGGTACATAAAATCTCTGAAGGCGCCAAAATAAGTTCTAATTCGAAGTCTTGAGATTTAATTAATTCACTAGATGTAAAAGACCTCTCACTTAATAACAATATCACAGACCGGACTAGAAGAAATCAAAATACCAGGATCTAAACAAAATAAAAACCACTTAGATATGGTCTTATGTACACAGCCTACTTTAGAACTACCAGAACACTTACAGACAAGATTGAAGAATTTTCTATCAAATGTTACCAGAACACGACCAAGTTAACTATAATATGATTCTTTCCCTGTCCAAATGCTTAAAAATGTTAAACCATGTACTTTACTATCTTCAGAAATTTTTCTAGTCTAAAGCAGACGGATTTAGATTAACATTAAGTTCTTTTATGATCAAATGATTAATTGATTGTAAATGAATGCACTAAAAAAAAGTGTGATCTGACATGCTTGCAATAGTCCTCTGATTTTCACAGGTTCTTGACTCACAAAACACCCTAGGAGCATTTGGACCAATTAAAACCTTTTGAACATGAACTGGATATCCTATGCCAGATAAGACCTCCCTTACAAGATATATCCCTTCCTGTCTATCAATTAACACACCATCAAGGTATTTAACTTGAGTGTCATGAACTTTTCTAATATGGGCATCAAGATTTTTTTTAAGTAAAAGAGTAGGGCATTTATCACACTCAACTTTATGTAAAACTACAGAATCTTCTTTGTGAACAACAATATCAGATATCTCACTTAAGTTTTCCTTTCTAGAATGTATCTCCATCTGACCCTTACGGTGAACAATTAGTTTACACGTTGGACAATGATAGTGACCAAGAGTATGGCAAAGTCTTTTACATAGCCGCAATACATATCCATGCAGTGTTATCTCTTTATGTACTGTAACAACATGGCGTATCATATGCCTACTCTGATTATTCGTGTAATCATGGCACAACTTGCAATGGTATATGTCAACCACCTTGTGAATAGTATCTTTCGTATGAGAATCAATAATATGTTCGACAACAGGAGACTTATTTAAACCAAAAGATTTTTTACAAATAAGACACATAATACCTAATTCATTAGCCTTAATCAATTTTTCTGCCATTTTGTAACCAGTACACCAAGACTATAACACTGCAGTACTGTAACACATACAATCAAAAAACTTAAAAAATATAAAAATATAACGTATATCTGTGAAAGTAAATATTTAAATCAAACCATTTCAACCCATCATCCAACAGGCAACCACCACTCAGTGACTTTCCAATGGTCTTTACATTGATCGAGGATGTACAAATCAAGGCAACCAAGTAAGTTGATGATTTTGGCAAGTTTATCAGAGTTGATGACGAAAACACTAATTTTGTCCACCCAGTCTGCACATTATGGCAATTTCAACGAGATCTCGGGTGCGCTAGGAGAAATTCTCAGGTGCAGGTGCGGCAAACTGGAAAACCGGGTGCATAGGTGCACCTAGAAAAATCCCTCAGGTGCAAGAACTAGGTTTGTGATGACCAGGCGCAAGTTTTAGGTTTTTTTCTGTTTCAATCTGTGTCTCCATCAATACTAAAAAAGAATCATAAAGCTTATAAAAAGTCATTTTTGTGCTAGGTTTCTTAACTATTTGATCAACCATCATCCAATAATTTATACCCTAGCTAAACAAACAAGATACGAAATAATGAGTTGAGAATTATGTACGAAAGATGTTTGAAATTTAGCAACTTATGTCAGCTCAAGATTAGCTTTCTTAAAATTATCATTCCTCATTGTAAGTACTAGCAGCGTGCCAGAGGCACTGGACTCAACTTTAGTTTTTGACATTTGTTTGCAGTGTATGAGTCAAGCGGCGATTAGAAAAGAAAGAAATACTAATACTTTTTATTTACAGATGAAAAAACTCTATTATTTTAAACTGTATAAGAAAACAGAGAATTCGTGTTTTAGTGTAAAATGTAAATTACTTCTCAGTTTCATACATAAGACTAAAAAAATATAACGATACTCTTTTTTCGTGCTTTCTCTTCTCTTTCTAAACGTATACTATTATAAAAAAGAATTACACACATGGCTATGCAATACTCGCGTATGCACTCCTTTGAACACGTGTCAGAGTAAACAAAGAGGCGCGTAAATGTATAAGTCTTCTTTCTTTCAGTTCAATTGTATAGTTCTTAGTTCAAATTGTGAAAGTCGTTTTCTAATGTTAACAGATATACCAACATCAACACTGGAATTTAAGAAGTAATAAGCTATGATATCTTCACTATCTTCCATAATGAAATTA
>JAUKPT010005721.1:0-10241 GCA_032273505.1 Nanomia bijuga | reverse complement strand
ACAGTACACAGTGAAAAAAAAGTAAAAGGTTGTAAAGATAACCTAAAAATAATCTTAAAATCTTGAAAATATGTTAGGTGTGTCATATTTGTATCTAGAAAAAAAAATATTGAAAAGACTTTTTTGGGTCGACCGCGAAAATTAAATCCCGCGAAACTTTCCAAAACAACCCCAGCCGCGAAAATAAAATCTGCGAAATTCTGCAATTTTAACCGCGAAATCCGCGAAATTTTTCGCCTTTAAGGTATCAGAAAAACAGGTACAGCAGGGACGTATTCCAGCCGGCAAGGAGCTAATGTTCACAAAAAATGGGATGGCAGTGGTTCATCTGGTAGCTGATACCTGCGGTACCCGGCAAATAAAATTATTTCGGAGCCCTGATTATAGGTATTCAACCTGATCATTTCTTTTTCTTTTTCTTAATTTCCAAACACCTTGTTATTACAATCATTAAACTGACCAATTCCTAGTACATAGCATCTTATATAACTCCAAATCCATTCGAGTTTACAAGCTGTTAAATAATCATTTGCAGATGGCATAATATTAACATACAAGGCGCTAGAAGATAGAAAGTTATTATCACAAGAAAAGCAGTATTTTCAAACTACATTATGCCATCGACATGTTTGAAGCGGATGTCGCAGGAAATCCCATTTTTCAAACACGATTGTGTCGATCCATGGTAGGAGTAGACATCAACAAAAATGATTTACAAAGAAATAGGAGTAATTGAACTAAGGTAGGCATGGATGTTATTCTTGACAAAAAGGTATTTGGTATTTTGTAAACAAACATTGTTAGAAGAAACAAAAAGAGAGTGTTATCAGCCATGATATAAGAAAAAACAAACATTTTAGCTGTAACCGCTTCTTAATAGTTCTCACTACAAATGGTAGTGGTATATGGATGCAATATTATAATTTTTCGATTCAGAACTAATAGATTATTGTTTCTAGGGAACGCATAACCAGTCAAATTAAAAAAACGGGACATATTTTGGCCAACAGCGCCCCCCTCCTGGGGGGGAGAAATAAGCAAAATTAGGTAAATAGGGATGAAATGACGAGATTTCTATTGTTTCGCACCCTAAAACAGGGAAGAAACGAAGCAAAATAGCGAAATGGTGGAGGGAAGAAATAGGAACTTTTGGCCAAAATATTTACCAAAATATTTATAAAAATGAGACGAATAAATTTGATGAGGAAAACACATAAAATCAATGCAATATTAGGAATATAACTTTGCTTCTACTAGGAAATGTACTTCGTATGATTGTTACACTTAAGACATACTTATATTATTCAAGTCAATTCAATTCAAAATCTACAAATCTTATTACATATCATGCAATTAATAATATACAGTATGTTAAAATGCAATAAAAAGTATTAATAAAAAAGACAGCAAAATTTCTCATGCAGATAAAATACAGATTAGCTGATGATTCATACGATCAAACCAAACATAATCGATACAGCTCCCAATCATTATCTATGTGCCTCGGCACCAAATACATCGATTGAACCTATATCTATTTCAAGAAAATGACAATTAACGATACTTAAAAATCATTATCATAATTCATCTATTTCATACTGAATTGGAATGGTTTGTAAATCCAGCAGAGATAAATTCAATCTTCATTCATCAGGAATAAAAAATACTGTAAAACAGAATCTTTTTGGCGCCACGTATCAGATCTTGGAATGGATGTAGAGTATAATGTATAAAGTCCGAAGTAATGATTGAAAATACAAATACCTTTGCAAGATTACTCTAATATCAAATCTGTTTTCCCAACGTTTAAACTTGTTTAGACGCAATATTTGAAAACTATTAATAATATTATGTTGACAAGTTTTTAATTAGTTAAAACATCTGCTGACTTCTATCACATGATAAATCAAATCTATTAATAAAGTATCATCTGATAATGGAAACTTGGAAGGCAACGATCAAGCTCCTCTTAGTCAGCTCCTCTAAGTAGAAAAGGATAGATAGTCAGAAGAATAGATATATGGTGGTAACTGGTGTGTGCAAAGTAGATAAAAGGAAGACATTAAAAACACTCATATTTTGAAAGGAGGCTACAAAAAATGATCATATTAGGTAAGCAGAGGTAAACAGTTCTGATACTGAATAATGATGTATCTTTACTGAGAGAAGAACACATCTTTTTCAAACTAGAATTTCACAACCAAAAGTTACAATAGCAAAAAATCGTCAATGAATAAGAACAGAGTTCATAATTTTAGTCTTTCACCTGTACAAAAAGCACCTGAACCACGTACTTTCTTAAACGCTTTAATGTTGAACCAGCCAGGATGCTTTATAGAATGAAGTTTGTTTATCGATTTTACCAATGTTGACACCCTCAAATGAATTAACTACAACCAAACAGTAAATACACGTTCAGCTGATAAAACCTACCAAAGCCATATAAAGCTAACCACGTTGCTAAAAAAGTAGCTTTAGTAACAGCTTACATGATTTTTCGCTCGTAAGATGAGTATTGCAGGAACTAACCCATGACATAATCCTGTCTTTAACTCACAAGTCTTGGTAATGCTATTCCATACTATATAATTCTATTTTAATCATCATATTACTAAGAAGGTAAATATTTTAGTTTGTATAAAAGTGTCAGATAACCTACAATAGGATGATTAATAAAACACCGGACATTAAGAGATGAAAACAAATAGAGATGTTGATCTAGCTGCCAGGAGAAGAGATAATTTATAAGTCAATTATAGAAAAAATAATAGGAGCTATCATTGCGCTTATCGAGGCCAATTTCTCATGGATCCGGCAGACTTGATTATTTTAGCTGAAAACTCAGATCATCCAGATCGTTCCTTACGAAGGCAAAGTACAATTCAAGAACATGTCCATAATTGGGCATGAATATTTGTTTCGAAAAGACGTTAAAAATTTGCATGGAATTTAGAGATACCAAATATAGCATCATATGGAAGGGCAGAATTCTGTTGATCAGCAGATCAGATGCATGTCTAAACCATTATTTTTTTAATTAAAAATAGGAGTAACAAGGTATAATATTATTACACCAATAGGTTCTTGTTTGAACTCCTACCAAACATTTTTCGGCCTGAAAAAAGATCGGAATACAATCTCGCGTCAGATTAGATTCTTATAATTTGTTTTTTAGAAAATCAGTACAAAGAACCATCCAGTGCTGAAATATATTTAGGGAGCGTCTTTAATAAGGTTTTTTGAAGTTAGTCACAATGGCCGCTAAGGATTACACCCCCTAGCAGTTAGCAGCCACTGTCGGACATATTTTAGAGTTTTTTCATCAAAAAATACGCAATTTCAGGGATTTAAGGGTTCTCTGACCGCTTAGCAGACATGCATTCAAGTAAACCAAGAAATGACAAATGTTTTATCATAGACAAGAAAATGAATCAGGATTGAGTCGATAATTCCAGAAAAATATATAAAAAAGAATCCAAACAATCACCTGTACCAAAACAGTTCATTGTTAGACTACAGAAAAATAAATCAAGAAATGACAAATGAATAATAAAAACAAACCTTGCTAAAGCAAGCGCATCTGTAACATCAGTAAATACTTGTATCAAGAAATCTGCTTTTGAACGTACAATAAACCACCTTAAAGTATACATAAATTAAATAAATTCACTTAATTCCTATTCTGGATTTATAAGTTCATTAACAGATATAAATAATTTACATTGATCTTTGAATTTATCCTGGCGAAAAAAGTAAAAAACGATCCTTCAAACAGTTGAATCAATTGAATCAATTTATAAAAATGCTTCAAACATCATGCCATCTTTGATAGAGACTGCCTTCCTATTATATACAACATTACATGTCTTAACGAAAGAAGCAATTAATTGACAGTGGTCATTTAGTGGTACGAATGTCATAAAAAAGTCAACTCCCCATTTCGTGCGATGAGAAAACCCATGTGAGCAGGGTTTGGAAATGATTCTCAGAACAACATGGTTTTGCCATAGTTGAGCAGTAGCATTTAAACCCATCCCACCCCATTGAGGGGAAGGCTTAAATCACCCGAACCCCTACTCAGCCGGATTCGACAAAGTTCGACAAATTCTGACAAAGTCTGACAAAGTTCCACAAAGTTCGACAAGTTCGACAAATTTCGACAAAATTTCGACGAACTTGGTCGAACCTGATTGTTGGGGGGCTCCACACGTCATTACTCGCGCAGTTTGCTCTTTGGTGGCTACGTTTAAATTTAAAACAACAGACTCTTATTTCGAAACCTGCTAATTCATAAAAAATGCTAGAAGTGGACCCACGTAAGAAAGAAGCTTTGAAGTATGAATACATTGAAAATATATTCATAAGATTAACACATGTAAAAATCAGAAAAATGTAGCGTAAAATGTAGCGTAAAATTAATTTAATAGTCTCAAACTATTTCTCCAACTTTATCTTTCACCTTACTTGTTCTAACCTCACGCTGATTTGTTTTTTCGATTTAAACTGATTTTATTTTATTCATAGGATTAAAGAATGTAAATAGAAATTAGCAGAAGATGACAAAAATACACTGAAATATATTCATGTTTGACTACTCGTTATGTCATGACCCAAATACGCACTCTGTACCGTTGTGCTCTTTTACCCTATAACGAGACAAAAAAAATCGCGTATTTTTTAATGGTTAATGGTTAATGGTTTGTACTTATGATGGAACAGCCATGAACAAGCGCTTTACGTGCTTATCGAGGCAATGGCTTAAGTCCCACCAAGTGTTTCGTCAGCTACCAACTGACAACCCAGTTTTCCTCACATGGCATAGGTCGACCCGTCAGCATTGCCTAACGATAGTTAATGTGCCCTCGTTAAGAACCCGACTCGAGTGCATTTTATTGCATCATTTTTAATATCACTCGCGTCTAGCATCTGCGTCCCCCATCCAGTTAGTATCTCACGATGATGGTGCTTAACTTACATGAATGCAAGTGTGCTGAAAGATGACACACCACTACGCGTTGGTGTTAGAATATATTCAATTTTTTCTTTTTTATGCACCACAAGCTTCCTGGAACTGTTAACTTACGACCGGTGCAAAGATCTCTACTAACTAGTTCATGCAAATAGTTCTATCTATGCCGAATTGATCTAAAGAATCTCCATCTCAACCAATACGAACAGATCAGGTTGTAAATGGCTCAGAAGTTTGCCTGAATTTCGGTTCCGAACACTCTCCGGCCGCAATATCTCGAGAATTAGATTTTTCCCGGACATGCGTTTTTTTCAGCATAAAAAATCAACCATTAGGGATACATTTTACCAAAAAACTGGCAAAAAATGACGCGCCGTTTTTGAGAAAATCTCAATAAACCACTTAAAATGACATTTTTTTGAGAATATGTCCGGAAGTGTGTCCGAAATTAAAAATCGGGATCTGCGGTCCTCTATTCGCTATATTTTCTAAAATTTCTTCAAAATCCTAATAATCAATCTTTCTATAGAATAGATACCTTTAGTCGACAGACACCCAGGCATCTAAATTTGAAGAATTACCAAACAATGCCCAAGTGGCTAAATAAATTGTAATATTATTAGGAAGTATAACTCAGCTCATGTTATTCAAAAATAAGGGAAGAGAATTGGGAATGGGTAAAAAGGGAGTAGAAAGGGACAGGGATAATGGTAGTAAAACAGTAGGAAGGTTAAAGGAATAATATTCGAAATCCAGTGACATCCCTTAAAAGTGTCCATAAAGAAGAACCAGTCCAGATCCAGAGTAATTGTTAATTTAAAAATTACATACAAACATAGAACATAATGATAAAAATAATTATAAAATTTACAGCAGAATGCGAGGAAAACATTTAACTCTGCTGGTAACAGAGCAACTCAAGTGAATTAAACACATCTTAAGCCCAGTGGGAATTCAAAGTAAGCAATATTGGCTCCTACAGGAAACTGACTGCCGAATATATCACTTGAGTAACCTCAATAAGACCTCGATAAGACTAACAACCACAAAAATAGAAAGAAAAACATGACGAGAAGGACTTTTGAGAATTATCCATGGTTTGAAAAGTTAGGAAGCCTGAAGATAAGATCTTTTCTTCTCGTGATCTGGAATGGTTTAATAAGAATGTCAAAAATCTTCTAAGAAAACAGAATAAGTTATATAAAAAGTACAATAAAAATGGCTACAAGGATGAGGATACGATCCCATTAAATAATGCAAATAAAGAATCTTTTGAAGCAATTAAAAACGCTTGAGAAAAGTTTTTAAGAAATCAAGGTCTTAAACTAGGTGATCCTAGCACGAGTCGAAAAACCTACTGGAAAGTTCCTTAATAAGAATCACATACCAAGTATACCTCCACTCTTAAATAACTTTCTAAAGTATTTAATTTTCTCCCCACAGCACTTGGTCAGGGAGTCAAAGTCCTCCCAAATTCATTCTTTGCTTGAAAAGAAATCACAGCGTTCTTCAAGGTTCTAGGTGACGCCCGACAGAGAACTGCAAATGGTTTGATTAAAGCAAAATTATTTTGTATCTCAATGTAAGCCTTATGAAAATAATAGTCATCTACTAACTTTTAAAAACCTAACTAACTCTAGAATAATATGTTTTCAAGTGTCAATAGACGAAATCAAATGACATCTTACTAGGACTTGACGACAATAAATCTCACGGCAATGATAAACTTTCAATGAAAATGATTAAATTATGTGGTTATCATTTAGCTACACCCTTGAAAATAATCTTTGATAATATCTTAGCTACCAGAATATTTCCTAGTCAATGGAAAGATGTCAATAAAACTCCCATCCACAAAAAGATTGGTAAACAAACAATAACTATTCTCTCTAAAGCGTAAGAAGAGAATGTATTCAAAAACCTTTATAATTACCTCTCGTGATACAACTAAATCTCTGATCATTGGTCTGGCTTCAGACCTGGGGATTCATGAACAAACCAACTTCTCTCACTTGTTCATGAAATAAAAAATGCATGAAATAAAAAATGCATGAAATAAAAAATGCATCTAATGATAAAAACTGTCTCGAAATAATATCTGTATATCTTGAGATGTCCAAAGAAGTCTGGCATGAAGGTCTCATTTTCAAGCTAAAACAAAATGTTGTTAAAATGGTAACCTCTTACAGTTGATCAGAGTCAGAGAGTTCAACGAGTGATAATAAACGGTCTTAAATCTGACTGGGGCGATATTCGATCAGGTGTTCTACAAGGTTCTGTTCTCGGTTCATTACTTTTCTTAGTTTACAATAATGACCTCGAAAAAGGTGTGACCTCATACATAAGATTTTTTGCAGATGACAAGTCCCTATTATCAGTTGTTCAGCAAAGAACCTTAATCACAACTTAAATCTGATAAAAGATTGGGCCTTTAAGTAAAAATAAGTTTGATTCTCGACCCCACTAAATCAGAACATTTGAAAACCATTAAAACCATTGGAAACTATTTAGAAACATTGGACGCTTGTCAGATCAGGTTGCGGATGATAAGACACATTTGTAAACATTGAAAAACAATTTATAAACATTGGTAAGTATCGAACTATTGATCTAAGACGATAAAAAACATTGTTGCCAGTTAAAACAATTAATGATTTAGGAATACCTAAGTATTTTGACATCAATTGTAAAATATATTATGCTTTTATGATGTTAAGTAACACATAAGATATTTTTTAGATCATATATAGTCCAATGTTTCTATATAGTTCAAATTTTTATAAATGGTTTTCGATGTTTACAAATGTGTCTTATCGTCTGCAACCTGGTCTGACGAGCGCTCAATGTTTCTATATGGTTCCAATGTTAATAAATGGGTTTTTGATGTTTACAAGTGTCCAATATTTTTAAATAGTTTCCTATGGTTATAAATGTGTTTCATCGTCGGCAACGTGATCTGACAAAGCGCAATATGTTTGTAAATGGTTTTCTAATGTTTACAAATCCCTGCAGATTCAGCCTGCTTCTATAAAATATTCCGATGTTTATCAATATTTTTCAATGGTTGTAAATGGTTTCTGCTGTGTGTCCGTTTCCGTTGGAATTGTACTTACTAGTGAATGGTGACACGTGTAGACAACTACAAACATCTAGGTCTTATTCTTGATTCAAAACTAAACTTCAGAAAGCACATTAATGAGAAGGTAGCTTCAGCCTGGAAATGGATTGGCGTCATCAAACAACTTTCACCAGTCTCTTTCAAATATCTATAAAAAGCATGTTCGACCGCATCTTGATTAATGCGATATTTTTATTCATTCTCCAGTGATAGTCAACAACTTTGACTCATGCAATGCCTAGTGGTATGTCATCACCATTTTACATGTCGACACAAACCTTCTAGTTATCAAATACATACATTTCTATTCTATATTGTTCTGTTTTATGGCTAACTACCCTTAATTACCTGTTAATTAGCCCTCTAATGACTTATCTCAGTTGTTTAAGTCCTCTTTCATTTTAATGGAAGTAAAAATATTCAACCGGCAACAAATCAGAGAGTATTCAAATAGTTTTCATAACTTTTACTTTTGATCTCTAAATCTCGCTAATTAATCAATGAAATGAAGATCATCAAATGATGCCTAATGAATTCCTTATATTTATCATCAATTGTTTGACAAGATAATCATTTCATGGTCTGTATTTGTGGCACAAAATATTTTTTACAACATCATTACCAGCTTAGATATTGGCCAATATATGAGCTCCCCTAGATTTTTATTAACTCGTAATTGATGACCTCACACTGGAAATTGTGTTAATTACCAGGTCTCAAAACCTATTTTTTGGATTCAGCAATCATTTCTACCTCAGAATAGGTCTATGTGTATTTTCTAAAACCAATTTCTTCAATTTCTAAAGGCATTTCTTTACTTAGGTCTACTCTGAAAAATACCCAGTTTGTAAAAAGGTGCCCCAGATTCTAGACATCAAGGAAAGAGAGATTTTAGAGCCATCAAAATTTAGCACCATAACTTTGGCAAAAATCAAGATTTTTTGATTTTTTGCTCATAAAAAGGAGGGTTAGGTTTACCTGTGAGTGCCCCTTAAAGTGTAGTTAATTTCATGTCCCTTGGCATATTTTGGCTGAAAAGCCAGCTTGATATTTTTGTCGTTCAATGCTATGCCCCTGGACATTCACGCTTCAATCCAATTGAAAGATCGTGGTCTTCATTAACTACATGGCTCGTCGATTGTGATATTACCAGTTGAAAACAATGATAACAGATGGATGGTTAGAAGTATTCGACAGAGCTTCGCTTTTGTTTAGTTAAACAAAAGTAATTAACAGGTTTTCTTACGAATGACTTTTTCTTTTCTTTTTATCAATGCTCAAATACCCAGCACACAGCAATTTATTAAGCAATTTATGTAGTACTTCATGGACTGGGATCACAAAACGACATGCACAACATTTAACATTGAACAGAACCCTACGTGGAACTTTCAAGCTGGCGAAACCTAGACAGGCTCCAGATATAAGCCTAGTTGCTAATATTCCTTAGTTTTTAATCATTAACAAATCACATTCGACAAGGACTAAAACCGCAGTCAAAGGATGATAAACATAAGGTATTAACCACTAGACTATGTGCCCACACAACAACTGCCCGTCAAATAAAAAGAAGACATTTTAAATGTAGCATTAGATACAACTACAACAGCACAATTTGTTACATGGTAAAACTATATCCTTTATATTTGCATTTACCATTCATCAAACAATTTTTCTTGCAATTACAGTTTGATATGCTTCACAAGAGCGTCTTATGTTGATGGGCAATTATCAATTGTTCACCATTCATTTACAGTCATTTAGAGTCCATACAGTCCATGCAAACATTTCAATAACTCGCTGATAGAGGATACTTGAAAGAACAATTCTTTGCAATAACTATCATTCGTAATAACAAATCGAATCGATTCTTTCTTATTCCTACAAGTTCATGTTTGTCTCTTTCTGGTATCTGTGTTGTAAACATCGAACACCTATCAACTCTTTTAGAAGAAGAAATTCCAGTTTAAGCTGGTCATGTCTCGCCTAAATAAAACTTATATCGGTAGTTTTACTTACATATAATTGTATATTAATGATTGAATTAACTAATATATGTCTTTTGTAGTTATCATTCTCGTCAAATTTGATCTTCTGCCCGTCGATCACATTTTTTTATCACCATTGAGGTTCACAGGTAAACATTTGCTGGTA
>JAUKPT010005720.1:0-10242 GCA_032273505.1 Nanomia bijuga | reverse complement strand
TTACTCATGTTTTACATATCATGCAATTATATGGAATTGTGTCTTTAAGTCTGCGTAAACGAATTTCGTGCTCATAAATATTGATGAAAATCGCTTGTCATATAATTTCCATCTCAATACCTATTGTTCAATGTTTTGATGAAAAGCGAGAAAAAATGATACATCTATAACTCTATACTCGCGCATTTATTTTATATTCATTTTAAAAATTAATTTAATTTCTTGGTAGGGGTAAAGAGGACCAATGAAACGTCTTTTGTCATAAGAATAATTACAAAAACAAAGCTATTTTACTTCTTCGCCTCTTCACTCGTAATAACATCAAAAACATACTGGGCAGTAATAAAGAGAAAACTGATTCTATTTTATTCGTGAATATGTTATAGGGAAAATGAAGAAGATATGATTTCATGAAAATTTTACTGTTTATGACTCTTCGTTTTTGGAAAGAAATAAGCGATCGGGTGGCATTTCATTATTTCTTTATTTATGAATTTAGATTTCGGAATATTAAAAAGTCCTCATTCAGTCTAACTTGCACGTAAAGCCGAATTTACTTTTTGTAGAAAAGTCATGTTGGTACACAAGATTAAAAACACTACCTTATTACCAGGGTTCTGGTCCTAAGGTCCCGGTCCCAGGATCCCTTTTTTCCGGTTACATTACTATTTAAATATTTTACTCCTATAATGTATTTTGTTTTGTTAAAATTATCAACATATATTTGATTGATTTGATTTAGTAAAAACCACCATATGTGGTTCTTGAGTTAAGGGACCGAAAAAACAAAATTTTATAAAAACGAGATTTTCTCATAGCCAAATTTGCTATATGTACTTAAGTTGTTTCGAATTATATAATTCTTTCATCAGACTCAGGCATAGCCATCTTAACTCATCGCCTGATTTTATATCTTTAAAACTATTTAACTAAGAAGCCTTCCATTTGGAATTCAAGTTCTTAAATACAATTTAAGGATAATCACAAAATTTCACTGTCAGAAAATGAAAATTGGAGAATTTTCTGCCCCTTCCCACCTAAACGTGACTACGTCTTAACAGGTTGAAATGAAAAGCTTCATACTTTTTATTAAGTAGAATTGTACGTTTGGATGTGGTTAATGTGCTGTCCAAATCATAAGAAATATGCTTCAGACATTCGGGTTTAAAAGAAGAAAAACTGAAAACATCAAATGACATACGAAAATAATTGGTCGTTATTCTGACGGTCGCTATTCTGACGGAATTATATAAGGCCATGTGTTAAGATGTCCATGACAACGAGTGGTCTGGAAATCTGTGCCAAATTTCAAATATTTTCATATGGTGGTTCTGGTTCTACTGCCTTAAAAGTGCAAAATCTAGTCCGAATAAGAAAAGATTAGTTATAAAGAAGAAACGTATCTTTTTCAATCAGAAGAGTGTGTTTTGTAATATTCCTCTTTGTCAAGTGATTAGAAGATAAATAGCAGGGTTTTTTTTAAATGACACCACATAGCTCTTTAATGTTCTAGATCGAAACCCAAATCAAACAAATAGGTCAAACCTGTTTTCATTGGTTTGATGGATTTCATTAGAATGAGGATAACAAATCATATTTTGATCATATTCTATTTCTTTAGTTCATTAAATTTGAAAGACAGTAGTAAGCAAACCTTGAATTCATTTTGCTTACGTATGATAAAACCGCAGGTGCACTAATCTCGTACCTTTAATCATGACGATTAAACTAATCGTCCATAAATTAAATATATTCGAAAAGTTTCTTTTATCAAATTGGGTATAATTTTCAAAATAGAATTTCATATTTTGTCAGGTTAGGTTCTTGTGGTTCGTTGGAATAGAAAGTCTTTTTCGTTTTTTCTAACGTTAGATTATAACGTTAAAAGAACATTACTATTAATGCCTTGATCGTTATAAATGTCGCTTTGGGGTCGATACTTGATGTATTTTGGAGTTAAGATGGATGATAATTTGTAAATCTAAGTCTTCTACCACGGACTACTGAAATACACGGACGGAACAATCTCTTTTTACGTGAAAAACCTGAGGGCCAACATTTATTTTTTATATAACTTTTTGATGAATGGATATTTTTTGTTCATTTTTTTTTAATGCTGAAACAATTAACTGTCTAATGACATATTAAGTGTCATCAACAGAACTTGAAATTAAATAGAATCCCCTGAAAAAAAAACTAAAACTAAAAATGATGCTAGTTGATAAAAAATACATTTGGCACAATGTTATTTTCTAGTGAGCAGGTCTGGACGATAATAATGAGTCGTACCTATTACAAAGTTGAAGTAATAGATTGGTCTAGGAAAGCTTGATTGAACCTTTTGTCCAATTTTAGGGCACACAATTGACCAAAAGGGTCAAACTGTGCCCATCTCTAGAAAAAATGAATATCGTGACCTAGAAATCTGCAATTTTACATTAAATCACATTGGGAAACTAACTGTTAAACATATTTGACGTGAAGCATTGTTAATGGCCCGATATAGGGTACTTTAGGGGGTAAAACGGGGGTGAAAAGGGTTCAAATGTGCTTATCTCTAGAAAAAATGAATATCATGAGCTGGAAATTTGCAATTTTACATTAAATTACATCGTAAAACCAACTATTACACATATTTGACATAAAGCATTGTTATTGGCCATGTTTTGGGAGTCTTTAAGGGTCAAAACGGGGGTCAAAGGGGTCAAAATGTTCCCGTTTCTAGAAAAAATGAATATCAAAAGCTGGATATTTCCAATTATACATTATATTGGGAAACAAACTGTTACACAAATTTGACATAAAGCATTATTAATGGCCCAATATAGGGGACTTTAGAGGGTAAAACAGGGTCAAAAGGGTCCAAATATGCCCATCTCTAGAAAAAAATGAATATCATAAGCTGAAAGTTGCAATTTTACATTAAATCGTTGGGAAACTAACTGTTACACATATTTGACATGAAGAATCGTTCTTGGCCATATTTTTGGGGTCTTTAGTGGTAAAAACGGGGTCGGAAGTTTCAGAATGTGCCCATCAATATGATTTAATATATTATTGCAAATTTTCTGCTCATCAGAGGCATCGCTGCCGGGGGAGCAGGGAAGTGGGCGATAGACCCTCTCCCTCCAAAAAATTATATATTAACTTTTTAGGCTTTAAAATGGCGAGACCTTTTTCTTCTTTCTATTTTATACATAATAACCGTGTAATTCCACTGATAAAACTTGCTCAAAACATCGTTCTAGACAAGCGAATTCTCAAAATTTTCTCCATCTCCAATAAATTTGACCAAGCAACGCCTCTGCTCATGATATTCATTTTTCTAGAGATTGGCACATCTTGACCCTTTTGACCCCTCTTTTCCTTCCAAAAGTCCCCTATATTGGCCATTGACAATGCTCTATGTCAAATATGTGCAACAGTTAGTATCCCAATGTGATTTAATGAATAATAACAATTACCAGCTCATAATTTTAATTTTTTCAAGATTAATCCAATTTTGTTATTAGAACCACTCATTATCGTCCAGATCTGCTCACTATAAAATAACATGCTGCCAAACGTATTCTTTATCAATTAGCACCATATTTAGTTTTAGGAGTCATTTCAGGGGAACCTATTTATAGGGGGGTTAATTTCAAGTTCTGTTGATGACATTAAATGTCATTAGCCATGGTTCCACCATTTAAAAAAAAATGAACAAAAAATATTCATTCATTAGAAAGTTATTTAAAAAACAAATGTCGGCCTCTCGATTTTTTCGCGTAAAATGAGCGTGTTCCATCCGTGTATGTCCATGTATGCCCGTGTGTTGATTTGCAATCTTGTCCAAGTGGTACTGAAGTGTTCCTTTGGCAGCTTTGTTTATAGAACATCTAATGCCTCCGTTTAACGATGGAGGATATGGAATCTAAAAAAACTTAAAGCCTTAAACCCTAAAACCCATGTAAAAACTGATCATTTTTCACAAGATATAGCTTTTTCTTTTATACAAAATAAAGATACAAGGTAAAGCGATGCTGATATAGTATATACATACAATGATTCTACAAAATAGATTTTGACTCCGTAAATTACCTCTATTCTGATCAAGTCCTCTTCTCACTCAGTGAATTTCACTATATAGTCCCGAACTCTGCTGCTAAACCTACCGCGGGAAAGTAATATCATACTATCGCAAGTCAACCGGATCGACCCATGCCATGTGAAGGAAATTGGGTAGTCATGAGTTGGTACCTGACGAAACACTTATGGAACTTAATTCTTGGCCTCGATTATCCCGATAACAGCTTGTTTCAGACTGTTTCGTCATAGGCGTATACCTTACCCAACCGAATCTAACCTAACCTACTTTCACCTTTAAACCCACTCACTTTTTTACAGCGATATAAGGCTGAAAAAAGGTGAAAAAATAAGAACATCATTGGAAATTAATCGAATTATGAAAATATCATCTTGAAATCGAATTTATAGACAGTAAATTAAAACTGATACATCGTATCTCCAGGTTGCCTTTGCGAATACCTTTAATACAAACTATTTAACTACCCTGCGTATCAGCACAGTTTAAGTCACAATTTCAACTAGTAGTGGAAAAAAATTCTCTTGGAAGCAGCTGTTTTTTTGCCAGTTTCGATGTACAGTACAAAAGATCTTTTAATTTTTAGAAATCTTGAATAATAACTTGTATTTGGATACCTAAATAATCCTCTCGAACAGAAAAAAAAACATTCCCATAAAAAATGTTTAACGGCTTAAATGTGACGATGAACGTTCCTCCTTTTTAACTAAATAGATAATTTTATGAATTTTATCCATTTCCAATTATATTGAATAAATGGATTACTTATTATAACACCAAAAGGACCAATAGAATACAAATTGTAATCTTATTTAGTCATGTTGTCACTAACAGTAAACACACGGTGATTCAAATTTGTAGATGGTATAAACATGGCTACCAAAAAGAAGAGAAAAAATGAAGATTTCCCAAATCCTCTGTACTGCCCAGTATCATTACTTTTTTGAGGCGAACTCGTCTGAAAGCAGACAAGCAGACAATACTTGTACGAGAAAAAGGATGGAAGAAAAAACAACTAATAAGTAAATCAAGTAAGACTGCTGGTAAGAGGAAAGGTTCTTGCTCATTTACCAAAAATAGTTAAAAGACGACCAAGAAAATTGAGCATGGACTGCGAAATGGTTTTGACAAAAATATCCTTGGGTAAACGTTAACGAAGGAATCAAGTCGTGGCTTTGCCAATTGGATTATTTTGTATATGTGTAAATATTTCTTGAGTTAAAACATAACTGATGATGTACCATTTTCGGAGACTTGGCATAGATACATGTGAAAAACTCAATCAAGGCGCATCCCCTCTACTCCTAGCAATATTTTTTTGAAGACTTGGAAGATGACAACAAAGAATGTACATGCAGATTATTTTTGCCGTGTTACAATAATAAAAATAAAAAAAACTTTGATAAGAATATTTTACAACATTTTATGAGAACATTGTCAATGGAAATGTATATCCATAAATCGCAGGTCCATAATTTCTTGGCCCATATCGGGAACCAGGGCAGTATTTGATCTCAAGAGCTATGGCACCAAAAGCAGCAAAACCGCCCAATACTGCGACCACAATAGTTATAACAATTGAAGCAACCATTTTTTTATTTAATAAAATTGAAATTTATAATTATCACTACAAACAGAAATTTTAGAACTCATGCAAATTGTTTAAATTACAGGTCCTTGATTAAGGTCAGAATGTCAGAGGGGGTCAGAATGTCAGTCCTTGTAATCAGATAGAATCCTGCTCACAGTTGGTGTTAGACAATTAGAAATCCACTTTAATACACAGTATATGACCTGAGAATATCGTAGAAAAGTAGCTCATTTTATCTTCGATTCTTTCCTCGAAATTATTTAAGGTCATTTTTAAGGTCATGTGACAAATAGTGTATGAAAAAATATCTTTTTTCTGCATTTTCTGATCGGAAAATCATAAGATAAGTATATTCATAAAGAAGGATTGATAAGGGAGGAGCCGGAGCTAGATTCGCAACAAAAATCTAAGCGTTTGGTTCAGTAAATAACGATCACCAACATGGCATATTTTGCTATGAGACAAATGACATATCACCATGGTGAATCGCCAAAATTGCACGTTTTTCCAAACATTTGGAACCATGAATAAATGATGCTTACATGCATTCGCATATACCATGGCGTACTATAATAACAGGCCTCTTCACTGAACATAAAAATCTAGTTCAGTGCCTTCCGGTAATTCTTTTGACATTATTTTTTCAGAGCAAGTTTATATTATCAAATGTCTTTACAATTAATTTTCAAACAAAATGTTTGACTCTTCCTGGAATTATGAGGTATTTTTGTGAGCGTATGCGTTTTGTCGGCAAGATGTATGGCCGTGTATAGAGTAGGCTATGATAGAATGAAGAGATTTATCTCCGGTCAAGAGAGAAACAACGTTCAAAGTCGGCCCTCTTATTATTTTCTCGGTAATTATTGGTCCTAACCCTAAGAACCTATACATTTTTGAGCTTTCCAAGGTATGCGGAATCCAAATGGTGTACGTTTTATCTATTTTCTAATCTGGCTGGTCAGAAGTTCAAAAAATTAATTTTTCTCTGAATAATTTTCTTTATATTGTACGAGCAAGTGCTCTCATGTGGCTTTCAAACAAAAATAAAGTATCAAAACAATATTGAAAAATGGCTTCATTTGTGTGTGGGGTTACAGAGTTTAGAGAAAGGAATTTGTTCATAAGAAAATTAAGGGTATTATGATGGGAAAGTGTCGCGATGCGACGTTTGTTAATTTACCACATTATACAGAGTTAATAGTCATTTTCTTGCCAACATATGGACCGGCTACATAACTTCATTCGGTGCGGGCGTAACAAACCTTTCCCTAAACTTAACCCTAATCCTAATCTTAACTCTAACCCTAACCCAAATCCTAATCCCCTAATTCTAAAACTCTAAAACCCTGAATCCTTAAGAACCTAACCCTACACCCTAATTCTTTACCCACACATTTTCTTTAATATTCGTAATTAAAGTCAGCTTCGGAAGAGAGAATGCTGACCAGCCCATATCATGAGTTTAGCTTTTCTTTTGTGATTAAAAGGAGCTAGGCTGGAATACTAGTCAAAAAGGCTGTTCTAGTGCTGGCTCTCAACAAAAAACAACAGCATTGGGAAACATCCCCCGTGGCTTAAGCACAACTGCAAAATAAATCAGCGCAAGAACACATAGCAGCATGCATCATATGCTATATGTAGCACGTTTCAGACGTTCAAAATGTTCTTTTTTTATTTTTTTCTCATACGTGGCTTCCAAATAAAAAATGGCATCTAAAAACTCATTGCGTCCGCGTAAAATGTCACCAGCGTCCATTTATCTAAAAACCTCAGCGGATTGAGAAAATAGGGCGTCTGGCGTCTAGAGATCTTCATTTAATGTTCTTACATTAAATAAACGCTTCCCGCTTCCCGCTTTGCTCCAAGATTAGATAATAGTCAATTACTTTATGGGAAGAACATGTTTGCGTAAGAAACCTTAGCGATCTGCCTAAATCAGGCAATACTTTTCAAATATAGATATCTGCATTCGTACTGCGATATAAAAAAAATGACATTACCCATGGCCAGTAGAGTACACTCTACTGGCCATGCATTACCTCGAATCTTTAAGACATTAAGATTCAAGTACTTTATGGGAAGAACATGTTTTCGTAAGAAACCTTTGCGATCTTGCTAGATCGGTAAATATTTTTCGGATCTAAATATCTGTGTTCGTACTACGTTATAAAAAAAATGACATTACCTCGAATCTTCAAGACATTAAGATTCAAGAACTTTATGGGAAGAATATGTTTGCGTAAAAAACCTTTGCGATTTGCGATAAACTGAATATTTGCGTTCGTACTACGATATAAAAAAATGAGATTACCTCGAACCTTCAACTGGAGGCTTAAACGAACATGTTGGTCGAGCCATATTCCTGATCAAATAACACATATTCCAAATACAACTCGCATGGATAAAAAATCATTTACTTCCAGTTGAAACCTTACACTTAGTAGAGAGAGAATCCAGGGTCTTAATAGCAAATCGAAGAGCCAGTTCACTGATAAAACACAGTTGCCTCGCCCATGTTCATGGTTTCTTCAGGAACCGCCCACCAGTCAAATACATTATACACAGTCTGGGCGTCGACCCTTTGAGATGGACCACCAACGGATCATTGATTTTATACAAAAAGTTTTCCAGCTTTGTTTTTAAATCAAATTTGGTGTCCGCACATTATTGTGTCTTCTCATTTCTAAAATTTTAAATATAGCCTTTACCATAGCCTACTCTATAGCGTGTTTCTTCAAATATATTGCGGCCTCTTAGTGCGGATTTTGAAATTGACAACTTTTAAAGAAAAGTTGACTCTAATTTAGTGCAGTTTAGTGTGGTTTTTTCAAGATTTTTAATTTTTAACAACATGTTTTTATTATAAGAAAAGTAGTGAGATAATTATACTCCGAAACCACGTTTTTGCTATCATTAGTAGTGATTTTGATAAAAGCCGGTACTACCAGGACTCAGATAGGTCAGTGCGAGTACTCAAAATACAAAACTCGCACTCAAAATTCCACGATATACGAGATATTCAGCCGGAAGCATAGACCCGTGGTACCCGGTAGCAAAAATATTCTACGACCCCCCGGTTTTAAAAGCGTGTTAATAGCCCGGTTTAGATATTATTAATAGAGACCACCATAATCTTTGTTTACGTCACTTGTTTGTTTCCTCACCCTGAAATTCTATAAATAGAACTACCTTGAGAATTCTTGTTGGTCGAACTCATCGCAAAGGATTAAGATCTCTTCCTTTCAACAACAGCTCCAAATAGCTACATATTTTTTTAAAGTGTTTTTCTGAGAGAGAATTGCTGTTTTCATTTTTATTCATTTGTTCTAACTATTTATTTAACCTTTGAGTAAAAACTCCCATACAGCCCTAGGACTGATTAGTTCCCGGTACCGCAGCTATGGGCAACGTTAAGCTTCCCTTTAAAAATGGACAATTCCATTCCACCATCACCCATAAATTTCCCGGTACCGGTGGTACCGACGATACCGAGGTTTTGGAGCCCTGTACAGCCCATACCATAGAATTGCAAAAAAAAATTTCATACTCTTTTTTTATACTCTTTGAACAAATGTCCGATTAGACCGACCGTATTTTGATGTTTGTGCCACCGGAGAGGGCCATTAATGCCACTGCGATTTTTGTGTTCTGTAGGGTCTATATTAAAAGAAAAATCTTGGTAAACGGGCTTGTTCCGGGGATGAAGGTACCATTCGGTCATTATTAGCCTTAATTAGCATAATTTTGGTACAATCCAATTAAAAGTGCATTTTCAAAATGATCAATTGGTCTGTTTTCGCAATCCTAGCTAAAAGAATGTCAAAATATTTTGGTAGACCAGATTGTCCCAAATTTATCCTAGTTAAATTTTGTCCACAGAAATTTGGTCTTGTCACGGAATTTGTGGATATCCTGGTGAAAGTTGTATACCGAAAAGTGTTTTATTTAGTCCGGTAAAAAGTCAAGATGTTTGGCCGACTAGGTTACGAGTGGATGACAAGAGTGCATAAAAATCTTCGTTGACGCATCATTTGATAATGTCTTTAAAAATGCTTCGTTGAACGTACAAAATCAGTGATTTCCTGCTTGATGTGGAGTTTCTCTAGTGTCCTCTTATACCTCGTACAAATTCGATCAGCCCAGATTAATGCACATGTCAGATGATTTGATGCGTACCAGGGGCGATTCAATCCAGTAATCCTATTTAATGTTGACAGCGAGAGCTTTTTTGTTTAAATGTGAAGTGCTTCAGTTTTGTAATTGAACAGTAGGATAATTTTGCGCGATCGTTGAATGTATCAATTAAGAGTAGAACTTAGCTAAACCCATTAAAGAATCTTACACAACTCCTAGGAAAATTACTAAAAGAAAACAATGTTCGCCGAGCATTTACGACAATATGTAAATACTAAAAGTAAATAAGTTTATAACCAAATTAACCCACGCTGAGCAGTTACGACAATGTGTAACGACAATCTTAACTCAAGCATCTTAAAGATACAACGACGTTGCCTATTGGTTAGAGCGCGTAAGCATGATTCTGATTGGTTCAACTTTGAACAATCTA
>JAUKPT010005719.1:0-10242 GCA_032273505.1 Nanomia bijuga | reverse complement strand
GACGCCACTGATTATAGCTTTTCGTTTTCCATTAAGTTTATAAATATCTATTGCACTTTTGCTCCTAATCGCGTAGCGACAGCGGAGCTATTTCGCAACATGTACCCGAAAAATAAATAAATCAATTAACTTTACATTGACTTGTAGTGTAGGCAATATAGATCATTCAGAGAAAAACCTGGAATTAAATGGGTACTGGCTGATTTTTTTTTATAGTTTCCCTAAGTTCCTTACATCAAAAAAATGAAAACTCCTCTCTTCTCTCACCTTCTTATGCTAACGTCAGCAAAAATTAAAATCTTCATATCTCGGTAAGTTTTAGCCGTATGATGTCATATGACCCCTCAAAAGATGCAGAAAAACGCAGTTTTGGGTAGTGTTCCAAGTACTCTAGCTGTCTGTACCACAGGAAATGGGCTATTGTGAAAATATAAAATCGACGAGTTAAGATCAATATTGGTGCTAGCAAAGACGATATTTGTTCGCGTCAAAAGTATATTGGTTTAGATTTATTTAGCAAAGGAGTGATTCCATCTGATGGAAGCTGCTTAGCATAGCTAGTCACTATGACCTTTGCAGGGCATATTGCTGATGACTCACTGGCAGTAACAACGATGGCAACATTTACCACAATAGCAGGTGCCCTGATGAATAATTCAGATGCATACATTTTCGGTGGTGTCTGATTTTGGAGCACTGTATTTAAATCCACATCTTTTCTAGTTATATTATACCTTTCTCGATTTCCATCCAGTTTAGAACAAAATTAGAATCTCTATGGAGAGCAATAAAATTAATTGCCTTCATGCTTTATCGTGTGTTCTGTCCATGGGAGGAGACACCAATAGGATTTTCCATCAATGGTTTTCTAGGTCATACGTAAAACAATATGAAAATGACAATGAATAACGCTCTTATTAAATGTTCTGAGAAAGTTGCACACATAGTCACAAATTCATTGAAATGAATTGAAAGAGTTGTCAATAGAATTACATCGGCAAATCAGGCAAACTACAAGAATAGGGCTTCAGATTTTATAGGGGAATATAAAATCTCGACGATTTAGCATAACCGACGAATTTTTGTTTTGTCACGAGCAAAGAGAGACACTTTTTACCATTCGGGCAAAATTTGCTTGCAATCAAGCTCCGCGACCCCTTTTTTAAAACATATCCTTTATTGGAGAATGAAAACTTCAAACAAAATCCCCTGAAAAATTTAGTTCTTTGGACTTTTAAAAAATGATGTAACATTTCAACCATGTGATCCGTAAAAAATCACGAAATACGTCATTGAAATCTTATTTCACCCAATCAGAATAGAGAATTTTGCGAAAAATATTTTTGCTGGATTTTAGCGAGGTGGACAGGACGGATAAACTACGAAGTGGACGTTTTCAACACTGAAGCTAATATAAGTCTATAATAGGTTATTCATCGCTGAAAACAATAATAAATGCTTTATTCTTTTTAGGAAAGATGAACTTTTATTATTAATTTTTTTTTTCGTGCCTTTTGAATTGAAATTATATCAAAAATTTAAGTCGAAAAGAAGATAAACAAAGGCAAGAAAGAATCAGAAGAAAACAACATGACAAGTTTAATTTTAGCTGGTCTTGGCATAGCTGGTGCTGCATATGCTGGTCGATTTGCCATGCAAGCAGCCAAGAAAGTTAATTGGGCACAAGTAAAAAAAGCTATGCCAGCAATCCCTGAAATATCATTAAATGCATACTACAAAGGAGGATTTGACTCGAAAATGACGAAAAGAGAAGCATCCTTGATACTTGGTGTCGGCCAAAATACTCAAATACAAAAAGTAAGAGACGCTCATAGACGTATAATGATCGTCAACCACCCAGACAAGGGAGGATCACCATATTTGGCTTCCAAAATAAATGAAGCTAAAGATATTATGGAAGGAAAAACTAAATCTGGATAAACTAGATATGGTTAAAAAGTTATTGTCTGTTTTTGTCCAACCTTGTTGATGGATGTTTCTGATGTTACTAAAACATTTGATTTCATTGCAAGAAATTTTTTAAATCTTTCTACTAAAGTGTATATACTATTACGAAGAAATAATTTCATATATTTGGTTATTTTCAATTTTTATTGCTGATTTATACCATCCATGTCTTAGTACTATTCCCACATATATGTTGACATTGAAGTTGAAACTTGTTGAAAGCTTTATGTAACTTGCAGTTATCTACAATTCCCAATTCAAAATTGAATATTTTGGTAAAAAGAATCAATTGATACTGTCATTGGGGTGACTTGGAATGTTTTTTTTTCCAGCTTTTTTTGGAAGGCTTTCATCGGAAGGCTAGCTTATTCATAACATTTGAGGGTTTCTTTTGACAAGCCATTTATTAATAATTTAAACTTGTGGGACTATAGGGATTAAGAGAAATACTTAGAGAATTTGAAATGGTGTGAGTTGAAATGATTTTCACGAAGATTCTAGTTAAAAACTTAGGAAATATGTTGATACAAAAACAATTCAGGCCTTCCTCACTGTTCGTTAAAAATTGACTTGGAAAAAAACGAACAAAAAACCACATTCTGGTCCAATTAAAGTTTCATCTCACCCGCCCTGATGTTTTTTAGACTTGTCAGAGGATTATGGTCATATTTAGTACTATTTGATGGTAGAGGCTTAGTCGTTGATATATTCTGTTTTTTAGACTTCTAAAGTTCTTTTTCCCAGTAGAGTGGTCTTATTTTTAGTTGTTCCCATGTGTCCATTACACCGATTAACTTGAGTACACAAATTAATATTTTACATAGGATAAGAAACTTTTATGCAGGGAAATTTTGTGCGATAGAAGTTTAGGAGCATACATGAAATATCTCCACACTGAGGGGGATGGGGGTTAGCTTGAAAGCAAACAGGTGCGTACAAGGGGGTCTCCTTAAAAGCATGCATACTACTTTCTATATATTTTCTGAAAAATAGTAAAAATATCTAATATATGTGGCATATACTTGTATGGGGGAAGGGGGTCTACCTAAAAGCGTACAAATGCTTACAGTGAGGGAGGGGGTTTAAAAAATGGTGTTTTAGTGCGTTCATACTTTATGGATGCTCCCTTGGTCAAATTGTCGGTCAAAAGTTTTTCTTTTGTACTGTAGTCTAATTTTGTTGATTCAACCTAAATCTTACCATTTACATTCTGTGTTTGTGTTGCTCAAAATAAATTCTTTGCAGGTAAGTTATGCAGGTTTTCCATGTTGTATTTTATTATATTGGTTCTTGTGATAAGTTCAGCAAGTGTCTCATTCTATCATTTTTATTTATAGAAAAGTAAAAAAGGATGGGGAATGCAATCAAACCACATATTGAAAATGCACAGAAAACTGGTGTGTGTTCATTGAAGGGAATGAAGCTGAAAGAGGTAAATACTTTATGTCTTTTTATTTTCAAATTCTTATTTTTATTCAATAGTGAGAAAATAAATATAAACGTAGTGAAGAGATTTAAAGTCACAAGAACAAAAAGTATTCAAGAAGTTGCTAGATTTTGCTTGTTTCAATTACTATAGCAATTTAAATATTTCTAATTAATATCTCTTCTGATTGTAACTGTATTCCTTGTTAAAATAGTGCTATTTGAAAATTGTTGAAATAACCTACGTTGAATTTATGTTACATTGTATTTCACTTAAATCTAAGGTGCAAGGAACCTTTTTCTCTGCCATCCTGGTGTACTAAAAAAGGGTGATCAAAGAAAATTGTACTGTATCTTTATTTTTACATATACTTGATATTTTTGTACTCTTTTATAGCTTCCCCCTGAGATTGCTAAATTGCCCAAAACACTGAGAACATTAGATTTGTCTGATAACCAAGTGGAGATTTTAACTAATGTTATCGGTCAGTTTGTTATGCTGAAAAATCTTTCCATGAACAACAATAGACTAGGTATGCTTCGTTTGAGTCAATACACCTTTTCGGAAATTCAAATCGTTGGTTTGTTTGCCTCCCTTCCTGTGATTCTGATGTATATTTTTTCAAATAACTTACAAGATGTTAAAACAGCAATTTAGCATGAGAAAATAGAATTTCCTTATAATTTGTTGAAACCAATTAGCCAGTAATCTCAGAATTGCAGTTTGGGAGTTATACAAACCAAGAATTAGACTTTCCGAAAAGTTGTATTATTATTATGTATGTCTCATTATTTTTGTTAAAATAATATTGTGTTGCCCAGTATTATTGATAGGAAAAAAGACTTACAGGTGGAAGTATTGAAAACATCATTTTTTCTCTTTGTACATTTTGTGGTACCTGTCGCTGTCCCCATGACAAAAGGTTGTATCTCAAATTTTGGTGTTTTTGAGTTAATACCACTTCCATAATATTTAAGGTCGAATCTTGAGTTACGACCTAATATTTTTCAAGAAGATACCTTATTTTGCCTATTTGTCTAGGTTATATCTCAATTTTTTAGTCCTTGTGCATGACAAAAGGGCGTAACTCAAGATACAACCTTTTGTCATATGTAGATATCAAAAGTGAGATACAACCTTTTGTCATAAGGGCAGTGCTGTTGAAAATATAACAAAAATATACCAGATTAAAAAAATCTTTTGCCCCCCTGGGAATGATATTTGGCGTTGAAACCTTGATAGAAACATAATAAAAAATATGATTTAGGTCAAATTTCTGAATTTACAGGACATTTAAATTCCTTGCACATTTTGTGGTACTTTCACTTTCATCATGATGCTTTCGTAATGTAGGGACAAATTGTAGAAATTTGTTTGACAGTCTACAGTTATTTAATCTAACATTTGCCAGATTAGAAATTTGATGATTAAAAACACTTTTATTACATTACTTCTAATCAATACCTTATTTCTATTTTTCAGGCACTTTGTCTCCAGAAATCAACAAGCTGATGAAACTCGAAACCTTATCTCTCTCATTTAATTCATTAAAAACATTTTCACTGACATCAGCATCAAAATTAAAACACGTAAAAACATTGAATCTGAATAACAATAAATTAAAAGAATTCCCAATAGATGTCTGTCAACTTCCAAACCTTGACGTGTTAGATCTATCGAATAATTTCATAACCTCAATACCTGTAGATATTGAAAAATTAGAAGCTATTGAACTTAATTTGAATAAAAATCGTTTAAAAGAATTAACTGATTCATTAAGTAAATGTAAACGATTAAAAGTATTACGCATTGAAGAAAATTGCTTAGCTCTTGAAACTCTCACGCCAACGATTCTTAAAAGTTCGCAAATTTCATTGATTGTGTTCAATGGTAATTTGTTTGATATGAAACAATTTCAAGATGTTGATGGTTATGATGAGGTAGGCATATTTTTAAATCTTTTGGTGCATATATCATACTGTTTCAAGTTCCCTTGTCTATGCCTTTTTCACTTGTTTTTTTTTCAATTTTTTCAAGAGGTTAGGGGGGGGTCATGCATTTGGTCTGCGGAACCCAAGAGAGTAACTGCAGTTTTGCAGAAAATAACATTTGGGACAACCATGACCACACTTAGTAGTAGTACCATCAGGACTAATTCATCTCAAACACCATTGACACCTTCGAGTTTTTTTTCTCATTTTTAAATCAATCTTTATATATCTACAAATATCCCCTTCATCATACACCTTCAAACAAAAAAAGAGAAATTTTGAATTAAGTGAAAATTTCTCTAGATTAAACTTTCACAGACACTTGATTTTTAAAATTTTCCGAGAAATTAACTTTCTTGGACGAATTTTGAAAATTTTCGCAAAATTAACTTTCACGAACGACAAAAGTTTCTGCCTCCAGAAGGTTCTGACATGATTGGTCAAAAGAATCTGAAAAATTGTATAAAAATAAGGTTTCATAGTTAACCGCAAAATGTATGCAGAATGTACCAAAATTCAGTGAAAATGAAAAGTTTTGACTGTGAAATTAAATTGCTGTAAAATACAGTTTTTACGAAGAAAACCAACAAGATTAAAATAACAGGGGAATGCTGCAAAAGTTTCATGCAATTTCCATGCAATAATACAAAGTTTTAGTTACCGTTATGTTTTGGCATTTTCAAGAAACACATTTCTCTAATTGTAAATCAACCCCTCAAAATCCTTTTTTCAGGTTTACATAAAAAATAAGAAAAAATGAAAATATATTTTTAATTTCATCCCAGAGTTGGAGGAAAACTTTCCAATAGGTTTCAGGTGTTTAAAGTTGGAATTTCTTCCCCAAGTCTCAAGTCTGATGAAAACGTGCTGTGCTCAAACACTGAAAATTGAGAAAATCGGCCAGAATATCTACCCTTGGTTTTATCTGCATCTGCTTTTTCAATATTTATCTACGGTATGTTTTTTATTTATTTTAGTATATCTCAAGGTATTCTGCAAGCAAGAAGAAATTTGTATAAATGGAAGGAGCAATATTTTATGACTATAATTTTTCTTATTTAACATGCATGGTTAGGAAATAGCTTAGAATTTATTTATTTATTACAACCAGTATAAACTGAAATTTTGTTTTTGGAAAACAATCACTACATTAGGGGAATAAATTTCTGTGAGAAGAATTTTATTTTGTGGAATTTTATTTTCAGGTAAAAAGTGAATGTTTTGAAAAGTTTTTTTGGCCTAGAGTTTACTCAATTCTTTTTTTTACATTCGGTTGGAGTAAATTTTTGTCTACATTAGGGTTATGATTTTGTTCAACCATGAATTTTCAAACCTGAATTTTCAAAAAATTAATCGAATTCAGTTTATTTGCATTTTTTCAAATATTTCACTAGCAATTGAATTGAATTCTCATTTCCAAAATTTCTGACAAACTTAAAAGTAAAAGTTTTAAGATGTGATGGGTAGACCCTGACATGTTAAAACTGTTTTTGACAAAAAACTGGATGTCTTCTTAAAATTTGCCAGAATGGATCAAGGTCTGTGCTGACAAAAGAAATTTTGGTAATTACTCTTGTATTTAATGATAATAGTTGATATTTGATTTATTGAATCGATAAGATTTTGTGATTCTGTTTTTACCTATTTCAAGAGCTCGATAGCTCAAATGCTTTAGCACTGTTTAAACGACAGATTTTTCTATTGTTCAAGTAATAAAATAAAGGAAAAATAATTGTGTTAGAAAATGTTAAACTTAAATGAGGTTTGAACAACTTTTTGAACAACTGAGCAGTGTAAGGGTGCATGAACACATTACCTCGTTTATCTCCATAACAAGATCCCAGGTGGGTTTGTTTTCCTGCTTCATAGCAAGTGAACATTATAGAGTGCAACCAATCGATTCATTCTCCAGTGTTCACCCCCATTCTTTGACGCGCGACATGTGCACTAGTGATCCCACTTAATTCCCACACTTTTCTTACTGCTACTTCATGTGTTACACCCCCGTACTTTTTATCAAGTTGTTGGATTTTTGTCAAGCTGTTGGATTTTTGACTAGTGTTGTCAGATATTTGGCTAATGTTGTCAGATTTTTTGCTAATTTGGTCGTAATTTTAACTAATTTTATCGGATTTTTGGCTATCTTTGTCGGATAGTTTTCTAAATAAGGAGTCTCTTGAGTCGGTTCATACATAAGTGTCTATTTTAACGAGAGAAAAAAAGGTTACTATAACACTGTCGGATTTTGATTCGTATGTACACCCCCACACTTGTCATTCCTTTGAAACGCCACTGCTAACCTTACTAAAATTATATGCTTTTTTGTATTTCCCTCTGCTTCGTCCTGGGAATACATCTTTCAGCCCTGTTTCTTTCACTTCGTTTACAATATAACTGCATTAGCCTTCCCTTCGCTTTTTATCACACTTAGTGGATCTTGTGTTACAGTGAAATTAAACGACATAGTGCACTCGTTACTTGTGGATATATTACCGTATACTTTATACAACATCATACATATGTTCACAGGACAGCGATGTGTGTGCTCGGTTTGATAGTGGGTGGTGTATTGAATTTTTGAATACAGCAATCTCAGAGTTGTCGATCTATTGGTGTTTAAGAAGAAACAGGTGGATTAATCGACGTAGAAGGAGAGGAAGTAGTCTTTTCCTCTGTTTTTTCACTGTCCTTCGACTTTTTAGGCTTGCAAGCACGAACTAGCTCTTTTTCTCATTTCAGGCTGTTCCCGCATGTACACCTGTACGGCATCCAATCGATGACCTGATCGTTTGCATACAGACTTTTCGCTGAAACCCTCCTTAAAGAGTTGTACACATTTTTACGCTGCCCGAATGACCGGTTATTTTTCTGCCTTTCGTATCGATGTTCGCTTCCTTGAACATGTCTTGCAGTTTTTTGCCTATGACTTTGGCGGAGAACATACTACCAGTTTTTTTGACGGGGGAAAAAGATATAAAGGCCCGTCAGGATGTAGTTAAGAAAGATCTTGAATAGGTTTACTACGCAACGTTCTTTTCCTGGTTGCGCAAATATTTCTCCTATTCTCTTTTCCACTTTTCTATGCCTAAGACCACCTTGCATGCTTTTACTTAAGCGTTTGTAAAATCGAAGCACTTCTTGTTCAGTGTCTTAGTGACTAAATCCTGGTGTATCTGTTCTCCACGCAAAGAAAAACATTTAATATTGTTCGTGAGGCCTTTGGCACTAACAGTATTTATCACCTTTAATTTCCATAAAGTATCTTCTTCGTCTGGTAAGATGTAATCCGCACGGTTCACTTAAACCCCTAAACCTTCATGTGTAAGCTGTCTCATTATACTATCTAGGGCTTCAAAAAACTTGTAAAAGTTTACATTGTTTTTAAGGGCACTTTCCGATATTCCTCACTCATTAAACTGTTATCATTGATAGAATTCTGCCATAACGCTCATTCTTACCAAACAGATACAGCCCATATTTTTAAATTGTTTTTTTTATAGGGACATTCATTCTCTTCATAATCTGAACTTTTTCCAGTATCTTGGTACAATGAATAAACAACATATATATGGTAGGATAGAATTTGAAATTATCTTTTGGAATATTACACTAATTATGCAAAAAAAATAATTATGCACAAAATAAATGCTAATTATGAGAAAAAACATTCAAATTTGCGACAGATGCCAAGCAAAATATATAGGTAGTTAAGACTTCAAATTTCACACAGAGTTTGATTAGGCATGAATCTAAAGATTTTGATTTTTACCAAAAAAAATGTTGATTTAGAGCTATAGCATTTATCGCATAATTAATTAACTTAATTATGCTAATAACTCCTGGAGACATCATTTCTGAAAAAAATGTTTTGAGTCAAATTCTAGAACTCATCAAGATTGATAACCCCACCAAGTTTCAAATAAAAAAGACCAGCAATTCCTGAGATTTTTCTGCCGCAAGTTGAAAAAAGGTGAATTTAAAAAAAATACAATCAAAGTCGAGAATTATTAAATTTTTGATAGCGCGTACATTCCAGTTTTGAACAGCTATAAAATCTGAACCGCTGGGAGTTAGAAATTAAATGAGACCATTCTGAAGTCAAGACAAGTAGGGCTTTTGAATAAACAAAGTATAAACAAAGCATGAGACCCCCTCATCTTACCGCTTAAGGCTATGATTATCAAAATATAATACACTCATAATAAGCATGAAATGTTCAATAAGTGTTTTATATGAAGGATGAAAGGAAATGACAATTCTCATCATCTTGACATAAATGCTCAAAATGCACCAGAAGAATAGCTTTTTCCTTTCACTTCATCAACCCTTTTCTCGGCATCAATCCAGTTTTTACGCACTCCACAACACCTTTTTGTTGCTGCCGACCTTTCACGGTCGCTTTTAGGGTAGAATGAGCTATTCGTTTCTTGTTGGTCCGTGCAGCACCTAGTTAAGTGTAGTGTCCTGGGGAAATTAAAAGTTTATCAAAAACTCTGAGTAGGCTTCAGGCCTCATCATTATAATATAATACAGCTGATGTAGTCGCAATTTCCAATGTCCTTCGATTAATAAAAACATCCTTTGGTGCTCTCTTCCAAATGATTTGATTAAATGCCTCATTGGGATTTTGGGTTAACCCATAAAGGCATTTTCTTAAAGGGGTACTCAGGTTAGTTTCAAGCTTGTGATATGTTGAAGAGGCCAGTGTGTGCGAATGAACGCAAAAAACTGCATCTAAAAATCTTTTTTCGTTCAGGAGATATACGCTGGTCAATATTCGAATATACTGATCATATGAAACGCTTCATATCGTCTAAAAACTATGACGTCACGTATGAAGATTCAAAATATAGAAAC
>JAUKPT010005718.1:0-10247 GCA_032273505.1 Nanomia bijuga | reverse complement strand
CCAAAATTGTCAGCGATACATAAAAAATTGTGATTTTGTAAAAAGATCCTTAGATAAAAGAGTCTTATTTCGGCAAATAAGCCCAGTAAAGGGGGCTCAGAAAATACCTCTGCGACACACTCCTATCACCCTATCGACCCAGTTAACCCCTCCCCTCTAGGAAGGAGGCAAATGAATGTGATATCCAAAGCTTGCAATCATTGTGCATCTCAACTCAATGAAGGCATGTGAATGGAATACAAGTGATCAATAATCTTCATTAATAGATTATCTGCAAATTATAGGTAAGTTGAAAAGGTCACTATTTGACGTTTCGTTTTTTTTTCAAGACATAGTTTTTTTTTTATGAGAAACACAGAATTCTGTTGAGTTTCTGTATTTATATTATGGTTATTTGAACTTAATTAAATGCGAAATATGGGTGATTGAAGTGTTAAAAAATTGTAATTATCCTGGAACTCTTTTTTGTCGATTTAGACAATATTTCTGCCAAGTTATTTTAACAGATTATGGCCAGTGAACAGTATAAGATAATTTTCTACCAATTCAAGATCATGCTTACACATCATTTGTAAACAATTCAGAAGTAGGCAGTCACTATAATTTTCAAATCGAGTATCTAGAAGTAAAAAAAAATATCTTTTCATCTTGAAAACTTTTATATTTGGTAATTTTTCATATTCCATGATCTTTTCTTCATATTATTTGAAGAATTATTATTTGAATAATTCATATCGAAAAAATTGAGTTTCTTTATTTTTACCTTTACTTAAATATTTTGGTAAATCCTTTCTTGTTTGAGCTTTGAATTAATTCTTTTCTTTTTCATGTGAGTTACTATAGGAGTAGTTGTTTTTTTATTATTCATTATTTTATGACTCACTTCTTTACAATACTTCTTTACTTCTTTAGTGGTT
The DNA here is from genome assembly GCA_032273505.1 of Nanomia bijuga. Classification (NCBI taxonomy): domain Eukaryota; kingdom Metazoa; phylum Cnidaria; class Hydrozoa; order Siphonophorae; family Agalmatidae; genus Nanomia; species Nanomia bijuga. Next base: position 9,330 of record JAUKPT010005718.1, on the reverse strand, counting down.
GAAAATCTGTTAAGGAAAGAAAACTGTTACATCGACTGTTTTTAGCGTGGACTGGTTTCAGGCAGATTTATTTTTCTAGTGATAAAAAGGGTTTAAAGGATGCGTTGATTAGAGGAATTAATATAGATTATGTGCCAATAATTTACCAAGATGGCCAAATCCATCAAGCTTTTTCGCCATTACTTTAGGAGTAGTTGCTAAATTATGGCTAATTTAATTCTTTGATTCTTAGAAATATTTTCGTCATTTGTTATTTTAACAAATCATCAAATTGTGACATTTTAATTTAAACCAATAAGCTTCTTGACGCTGTTTAATCAAACGGCTTTAATAGCTGAAATTTGATGATAATCAATTACTTTTCGTTCAAGTTTTTTGGCCATTGGTCTAAACAACTGATACAAATTATCAGAATATTGATCTTCTTCGCATAAGGAAAAACTGTTTACTTGAGATTTGTTTTGTCTTTTTAATGTAGATTCACATCAGGATATTGTTTTATTATTCGGCTCCGCCTGGTTTACCCAGTAATTATCTACTAGATAATTATTTTTTAAAAGCCATTGATCATTTTATCCTTGAACTATCTATTGAACTCTTTTGTTCTTTTATTTACGTTTTGTTCACTCGAAAATACTTTTTCAAATACATAATAATTAATAGTAAATAATTTAATAAATAATAAATAATAATAAATAATTTTTACAGGAAGGTCGATCTATGAACGAATGAAGGAACACTTTAAGGCTTATGGCAAGAAAAAGGATAATTCAGTTCTTTGGGAACACTCGAATAAATTTCATGAGGGACAAGAATTCGATATTGATGTCATTGTTAAATCAAAGTGCTTTGGAGTACCAACGACTCGTTTGATTACGGAAGCGGCCTTGATTGACAAGCTGAGTGATGCTGAAACGCTGAATTCTAAGAACGAGTGGACATATGTGAAATTGCGACGTGCTGCAATAGCGTCATGATAGTTGCGGAATACAATACACTATATTGTGACGTCAGTTAACGCTGGCGACAATCTTTTTGTATTTAGTTTTTATTAATTTAAAACTTTGAAAAAGCACGTAAGTGCGAAAGTACTTAGAGAATAAAAACTTCTGTTTCTTTTGCGTTTTGGGGTCAATTGGTTCAGGATCATGCCTGTTATAAACATTTGTAGATATTGTTTTTCAAATATCTTAGTAGATATTGTTTTTCAAATATCTTTGTAGACATTGCTTTTTAAATATCTTTGTAGATATTGTTTTGAAAGAGGTTTTCCTACCTAACCATATTGTTATGTTGCCTGTACCATATCAAAATTATTTTGGTATTGAAAAAAATGCTATTATGATTGTCCCACGTTGTACTTGGTTTTCTCTCTTTTCTGTATGTAATCTAAATGTTGGGAGTGTAACAGTGTAACTGCTATTTGCTATTTAATTTCTTTTTTAATAAGAATCTTTATGATCTTTTTGATTTTTTCATTTGATTTTTTCTTATGGATTGGCTCGACCTTCTTGCAAAGGCCAGGATTTTCTTGCAAGCGCGTGCTTCCACGCTGCCATGAGTTGCCGAGCCCTGGGGTTGGGGTGGTAAGATAAAGGCCCTCTATGACTTTCCTTTAGGGATTGTCTACAAATTAAAGTAATTTGGTTTGTCTTATAGGTTGAATATTACATTTTGGTTTGTTTCATCAGAATTACTTATTGTTTGCAGAAAAACCCTTCAATTTAATTTCAAATGATTTATTTCCATCTACTTTTTTCTGACCCTCTCCCCTCTTTCTACCTTTTCTTTCTCTTTGATCCTCGCTGTTTACTGTTACAACGTCAAAATGCTTTTCTTATGTGTTTTGGGTGAAGAAGGTTATTTCATTGCAAGATGATTGTACAATTTTATGTTCTTTTGATCATTGATGCTCAGCGATGCTATTTTTGTATAAAAGAGATGCAGCAACCTATTTTATAAGTAGTCTTATGATAATTGTTGCCAATTTGATATTTTCAACTGTCTACAATGAACGGACTTCATGTTCATGAAACAAGTAATCAGTTAATGGTTTCATGTGAAAAAAATAAATTTTACGTCCTTAAAAACAAGTTCGTTCATCCTTTATAATTCAGTTTTCCCACCTATTAACTACTATCTCCTTCCTTTACTTTGTGTATCTTGATTCAATGGAGTTACAGATTGTTTTGCCTATGGAAGCTTTTGGACATGCTCAGTTCTAGTGTTGTGTGAACTTCACATGGAAAGTTTTGAACTAAGTGGATGTTATGGAATGCAAGGTATTTTCTATAGATATATATTAACACTTTGATTGGTTGAAAATTGTATCTGCGCATCCTGATTGGTTATTTCCAAAATGTCACAATTTGTAGTTTAGTCAAAGCTTAAATTTTTTTTTAAGTAGTACAATAAGATTCTTGGCAATGTCATTCTCAACCAATCACAAATTTTAATTTACCCACAAATTGTAGATAATTATCAACTGTCTTTGTGTTAATTAATCTTGTGAAAATATTTTTCACTCCATTTTTACAAAATATATAGTATGTCATATTTCGGCTTAATATGTTAGCTGTAGTTGCTTGGTTAAATAATGAGGTACATAACTACTGTACAAGACAGAAACTACACTTCTCTTGAACTATGAATTTGAGAGAAAAAATCGAAAATATGATACCAATAAAGTTATTTTTAGATTTTATCTATAAGTTTTTTTAATTGGATTTTTACGAAAAATTTCTTTAGACTTGTTCCAATGGAATAATGTTTTTCTATAAGGATGCAGCGAATTATGCATTCAAAACTGCAGCATTCATTTTGTGGTGCACATTTTGTAATCATAAATTATTGTTAGATACCATATTATTTTGAATTGGTACGTTATTTAGTTCACTGATGACTTTCCCTTCTAATTCACCCATATTTTAATGATATTATGAAAAATTAGTGTACAGTTAGTGTTATAATAATGGTCAATGAGAAGCAATTTGCAATAACTTTATTGCATTAGGCATGTGATATCGCGATACATCACTTTAAAGAAATTATGTTTACCGAAGCCGCTAGGCTGAGAGAAGAAAACAGCACCCACTTGCTTTCATCTGTTTTAGGTTTTAGGTCAATTGGGCCCCCTGTCGGAAGTTAGAGAACTTTTTGGTCGGTACGTATTTTCTAATACATTTTAATCAAAACGAAAACACCAGTTATCTTTTGTTTGGATAGTGATATGAGGCTGTTTTTAAGATAAGTTTATGGTGTTATAAGAAATATCTCCACCAGTTTTTAGTTTGAAATGCTATTGTCATCATTTTGTGGCCCTTGACAGGTTTTTCCATACATTTTCCCTATCATGATGTCATCAGGAAAAAGTGCTGACGTCAGAAAAATATTGGAACAAGGGATACTTTTTTTAATTTGTCTGGTAGATCTATGAAGGACTATCACGTTTTAGCTTAATTGCTTCATTTTTGAGGATTTTACAGATTTTAGGACCCCACCCCTCAAATAAAAATAGAATGGTCTATTTTAGAAATTGATTTATTATTCTCTTCTAAACGAAAAGAAACCAGGAGGGGGGGAGGTTTGTGATTCTTTGATGGGGATCAAACATTAAACATAAAAGGAAGAAAGCAAATAAAAAAAAGACGAAGTACAAACTTCTTTGGATTGAAACCATTCATCCATAATTTAAAAGATAAAAATGTCACTGAACATGAGCTAATTCTCAGAATAACCTATGGACGATTTTAGCCTAAAGCGTTTTTTTATAAAAATAATCCTTATATTGTATTGATTATCATTTTGATTTACGTATTTTTCTATTCAATTACACAGTAAGAATCCTATTTTAGTTCATACCTTGAATTCATTTACTTACTTAAATATTAACTAATTATTTCTATTTTGTTTAAGAATTATTTGGCAAGTGGTTCCAAAAAAACTGTTTGATAATTTGTTGACAATTCACCATTTTTGGTATTGCTGTAGAATTATACGAAACATCGTAACAATATGAGAGCTTGCATGAAATGTTCAAATGTTTTTATCTGGACATGAGAAAAAAAGTTTCCAGTCAAAATTACCTTTTGTTGTACAATTATTTTTGCGTGCCTATTGAAATATTCTCTTTTTTGTCCGAACATGGGAAAATAATTGTTCCAGTCAAAACTAAAACCTTAACAGGTGCCTATTGAGATCTATTCATTCATTAATAATGAAAATTTCAAGTTTTATAAAAAAGATAATATTTCTTCTAATTTCATACCAATAACATGTATGAAATACTTTTTAAATCGATGATGCCTTTTTTGCCTGCTGTCAAACAACAGTGCTATATAATTGCAATGTGTTGATAGAAGCATGTTTTTAGTTTATTATCCATCGTCGAACATGTCAGGGGCACAGTCGTGTGTGTATTGATTCTGTTTTTATTCCAAATAGTTCTCAACGAATATTGGCGTTGGTTGTATATTTCGAAATAATGCGATTCAAGTTGAGTCTCTGATAGGGTAACTTACATTTTTGTCAATCTCCAGATAATTTCGTTTATGATATTTTAGGTGTGGCGATCATTCCATGAGATAGCCTTGGAAAAGTGTCTGATCTAATGTTGTTAGGCAGGGGTTCACTGTGGCGGACATGGAGTGTATTCATGAATACACTCATTTTTGAGTAAATATTTCCTTTTTCAGTAGAAAAATGATAATAGAAAATGATCGGGTCACGAAATGTGAGTTTTTGGGCGATAAGAATGCTTCTACCCAAATCCAACCATTTGGACCCATCATAAGCCTTCCGTGAGTCCATTCGTGAGTAAAATCATTTTTGAAGATACTCAGAAAAAAGAACTAGATCTGCCACTGAATTCAACTATATGTTTTCTCGGTCAGGGAACCAAACTAGCTGCATTTATATTAAATGTAAATACTAATATGGTATCATTGTGAGGGCGCTGACCCGAAATCTTGAAAAGCGAGAGAAGACAAGTTTCTTGCTTCCCAAGTACTTTCACTTCCTCTTCTGGGGTACTTTTTATTTTTATATTTTATTTTCTCATTTTTAAACAATTTAATTAATAAATAAATGGATATTCTATCATTTAATTGTATATTGACTCTTGTTCATTGACTCTAATATCTTCTTTTTTAAAGCAAAATATTTCACTTTTTACGCGATCCGAAATTTGAAATTCTGTCCCTTGCATGATCGGTTTCACGATCGCGCAGAAGAATTTTACGCGATCGTTGCGCGATCGCGATCGACTCGATCGCGCTACACTGACATGCCTGGGTTAAGAGTCTGTCAGAAAAATCTTTTGATCTTTTTTTTCAAAAAAATTTTCCTCTTCGAGAACCTCTGACCAAATCGATTGAACAATTTTCTAATCTGCAATACTCACGACCGAAAATGAGTTTCTCCTGTTATGTCAGAATAATTTGTTAGGTGGCTGTGTCATAATTTTTCTGACATTCACCCCCTTGTATGTTAAAGATAATTATCTTATGACTACCAGAATTATCAGGAACACTAATTAATGCGACTGAAATAGACACAAACCAACATAGTTGTAAAGAGCCAATCTCTTCTGCTTTTAAACTTCCCTTGAAAACTACACGTGGTTCCCTTCAGAGACTGGAGATCATGCTGGTCGAATTAGCTTCCCTCAAAAGGGATACAAAAATCATGAGGGGTTGGATTAATCTTGTATGTGTATTGTATCATGTGCTCAATGCATTGTTATCTTGGTGTTATTGTATGTATTTTATATACTTGGTTATGTAGGTGAATATGTTTATTTGTACTCATATGTATAATCATTTACACGTTTTTCTATAAGAACCTCGTTTATGAGAACGTCAAGGCTGAGATTGGCTCAAAATCTACACATCTAAGACTGAAATTTAGGTGTTCTTGAAAAAAAACTTGTATGTTTATATATGGATGCATGTTTGTGTTAATATATGTAGTTTGAGGCCATGATCTTAATAGGGCTCCAGTTTTGTAAATGAAAGGTAAGGTGGTATGATAACTTTTCATAATGTTTGGAGAACGTGAAATCTTGGTGAAGTAGCTCCGTCGAATTTTCTGAATTTTCTATTAATATTGAAGTTGGAAACAGGCAAATCATAATTAGCATCTAGTGCGAATGGTACTAATAGTAAGCTCAGGAGAAATTCATCGTTGTCCAGGTTAAATTAAATCTAAAGGCCATCTTTATATGTGTTTGTATTCTATTTGTGAGCTCATGTCATGTTTACAGCTGAACCTGGTTTTTCCTCATCCATTATTCAACATTGTGTGGTTGAGCTGATCTTCTTCCATCTCTATTTCTATTTCCATCAATTTCTCTTCTTCTCTTACTTCCATTTGTGTTTTCATTTTAAGTGATTTTTTTTTCTTCACGACGATTGTTATTACCTGCTTGCAATGAAGAAGACAGGACAAGAAAAGGAACAAATCACTTTTTCTATTTCATTTTACTTGTGTTTCAGTGACTTAAAGTCTTAACTCCAAAAAGATTTTATTGTCAAAGTAGGGATTGACTACAAAGTATTGGTGTTTGATTTCACCGTCAAAAATCTAATTCGTTCACTTTTACGATAGATTTTCATCATTTTCTTTTTCGTACAATAATTACTTATTGTGACATTTTTTGAGTATCCAATCAAATTCATGATGATTTTATTTTCAACCAATCAAACGAGGAGCTTGTCCATACTTTAGACTATCCATACCATACTATACTCTCATATCCCTGTGTACAAAACTCACGTTTTTTTATTCTGTTATTATTAAGTTGAGACAGAAGAAACGTCTTCTCTTTGATGTGGTTATCGCTTAAAAGAATTGTGTTAAAAAGAAGGAAGGGTTATTTTTTATGGTTATTTTTCGTTGTTAAGCTTTCAGTGCTTTTGAAGAGAAATGTTGTGTAGTGTTTTTTGAGTTGCATGATTTGGATTTTTATTTATTCATCTATTTGTTCAAACTGGTCGAGACTTTGCTCTAGTGTTAACAGTGAGGGATGTAATGGACATTCATATTTATTCAGGGAATCATGGCTAAATTTGCCATTTTGATTGACTAAATTCAAATATTAGATAAACTGGAATTTGATTGGCTAACTTGTGCATGGACATGTAGAATTGCGACATTATTGTTATTGATCGCGCTGCAATGTTTAGTTAAGTTTGTCAAGTTTGTGTGCTGCATGGTCAGCTTAAAGTAGGGTCCAATATATCACCTACAAGATTCTCATAACTCAAGTTATATCAATCTGTAGAATCCCTAACTTTCGGAACCTTTTAATGATAGTATAGGATTAAGATCAAACTGGTTTTTAATTTGTATGAATGATGGTGGAAATAATTAGGTTTTATCAAATATTCTTTGGCCGCCTGTAGCTTGCATTAAAATATCTTATAACTTCTTAAACACTGTAAATATCGCAAAATGCATTCCGATGGAAATGTCAGTCTTCTTCAACTTTTGTAAGATAATTTTTTTTTATTATATCTACAGGTAATATATCTTGTCAAGCTGTGTCAAGTAGTATTATAATACATCTTTTTTACTCGACAATGATGTTCTTTTATATCGTACATACCTAAATGATACTTTATTGTAAAATTGATAGATGTATTAATTTGGAGAAGCCATTAATTACTGACTTGAAAAAAAAATCATGCTAATGTAAAATCTTTATTCTGTCCCTTAGTTCTTTTTGTTTTAAAAAAGATGAGTTGCAACTGTCTTTTTTGAATTAATGAAAGAACAAAAAATTATAGAGACTTGCCGTTTTGTAATAAGATATATTTCATGACGATCTTTAGATCCTGAGAAAAAATGCCAAAAAGAATTCTGTATGTTTTAGCCTTCTCAAAAAATAAATTGTGTCGTTTTCTCCCCCAATTGTTGACATTTTTTTTTTTTACTTAAATGTTTACTAATTGATCAATGATTACGTGTCTAAAGTGTCGAAATTAGGACTTTTCTCCATCCCCATATTCTAGAAATCTGTTGGTAACATGTTGGGCCTTATCTTAGGCTGGCCATGTGTGCTGTTGTGCACATGTTCCCGGTAGCAGAAAGTGTGCAATGCTGCAATGGTCATCGCAGACTGAGATCCAAAATTCAGAATCTCGCAGACTGACTTTACTCATGTCAAAAGCAAAATGAGCTCATCACAGACTGAGAAAAAATATTCTGCTTGTTTGCGTTTAGCTCTCCTGGAAAAGTTTTATTATTGATTAGATAGTAACATTAATTATGTGAATATGTAGGTTGTATTAAGGCATTTTGATTTTTACTTTAGATTTAGGTTCTTAGTCGAAGTACTGCCAATTCAGGGTCCTGCGAAGGAGTAAAAAGAATAACTTTATATAAAGGGGATAAGTAGTGTCTGATATCGATTTAACATTTTTAGTATATCAGATTGAAAACTCCATTTTATAAAGTTTCTCCCTCATCTACATCCCCTTCTCACACACTTGCACACAAAATCAAACATTCCTGCTTTATCATTCTTTAAAAATGATCAAAGCTTTCTTTTAAAAGAATGGTTAATCTTAAACCCCTTCTCTTCATTCATAAAAAAGACCAATTATGTAATTATCGTGCTAATCTTTCTATTATGTTTTGCTATCTTATCATCACATAGCATCACATGATAAATTACTTTTAGATGATATTAAACACATGTTTAAGTAGGTTATTTCATATTTCACCTATATATATATTATAGTTGACAGTTGAGCGTTCAATCGACAACATAATATATTTTAGTTTTATTCATAATAGGAGAAGTTTATCGTCTAAGAAATTTGTCATAATGATATTTTTAATTTTTCATCACTTGATCAATGGTTAATAGACAGCAGTGTCATCGTTGTATGAGGTATGGTTGTAAATATGATTTCAGTTATTTTATTGATGTTTCTAATCCCCCTTTATGTGTGCGATATTTTAATTGGATTTAGAGAGATGGAAATGTTTATCTTGCAGATGATTTAGATTAAGATTTGTTCTGTTGATATCTAAACTTACATTTGGTGGTAGGAAGTATTGCTGTGTGCATTATAGGTAGACAGTTTTATGTGTACTTTATGTGTACTTTATGTGTACTTTTATCTGTACTTTTTTGTTAGGATGTATGTCAGGGTATGTCTACAATTTATTGGTAAGTTTGATGTTTAACTGGTTGAGAATGACATTATCTTAAACCAGATTTACTTGTGGGTTCGGACCCTTGCTCGTACAACCGTGAGTCCTATTATTGTTATTATTATTATTATTATTATTATTATTATTATTATTATTATTATTATTATT
>JAUKPT010005717.1:0-10248 GCA_032273505.1 Nanomia bijuga | reverse complement strand
TGTTATGTTTGATATGGTCTTAGACTTATTTTATTTTTGACTGTTTAATGTGAAAGGAACATTCAAATGGAAATCAAGAAGTATATTGATTTGAGATAGGTTTGGTCATTTTTAACGCTGATGAGAAAAATTGGCGGCCATTTTGTTTGTTTACGATTTTTGACTTAAGGCCGGTTTACATCTATGGAAAACGGATATTTTTGGGTGAAAAGGTGGTGGAACTAGCAAAAAATCAGGATATTCGTGTAGTCTGTAATGCTACTGATGTACCTTTATTGTTTCTTACAAACTTCAGTATCTCTCAAACAGCCAAAGTCGAAAAGAACTATCAACATGACTTATTTAGTGAACAAGAAAAAGTGAGATGTAATTTGCTGCTAATACATGCTATCCCTGACTGTATCACAATGCTGTTTCTTGCAAATCATATTTAAGAACGCTGTAATGGATAAGAATCATTCCAAAAATTTGAGAAGCCTGACTATTGTGAGCAGAATGAATTAAAAGAGGCAGGTGAGAAAATAATTATGAGCTTCTATATCTATTAATCTAATTACATATGACTGGATGAATTAGGAGTCAAAGGCTCAGAAGACAATCGGGTAAAAGATGATTAGTGTGGAAGAAAATAGATTCAAGACGCTTGTCCCATCATCATCTGCAGTATATTATCACACTTTATTTTACCACCAAGTACAAGAATGAATTGAAGACTGGCACGACCCCTTAGGCCGGCAGTATTTTGAGGTTTGTGCCAAAGGAGAGAGGCCATTACTGCCACTGCGATTTTTGTGTTCTTTAGGGTCTATAATAACAGAAAGATCTTGGTAAACAGGCTTGGTGAGAGAATTAAGGTAGCTTTCGGCCATTATTTTGCCTTAATATGCCTTATTTTGGTCTATTCTAGTATAAAATGCATTTTCAAAATGTTCAATCCTAAAAACAGATAAGATAGCTTGATTGGGATTGAAAAGTCGATGATAAAAATGGTATAGTTTGTTAATTTTGGATTTCCGCATCCAGTTCAAGTTCAATTTATTTCATCCTCAAAAAGTATACAATTGGAATAGAAAATAAAAATCATATTGGAGGAAAGGATCACTCAAAAGTCGGTGAAGACTTACCAAGTAGAGTGACCCTTGCAATTATATTCATAACAACAACGGAAAATGAAATTAACACTGAGAATAAAAACACGACAAAAAAGAAAATAAGAGATAAAAAATATGTTTTATGTCAGAGTTTTCATTCTCTTAGATGGCTAGTTAGTTCCACCCACCCAAATTGGTTTATTGTTCGGAGTGTCCTTCTCCTAGGTAGAGTACTGACCAGAGCTAATGAGCCCAACCTGCCCACAAAATAGCTTAACCCGATTCACTTCATGTAAGTGTAAAGTTATGATTTCATATGTATGAACAATAAGACACCATAGCGTGAATCAATCTATTATGTAACATAATACAGAATAATTTTTTAATGTTTTTCAAGAATAAAATAAAAATAAGAAAAGTGTAGCGCGTATTTTTTTAATTTTTATGAAGAGAGAGATGCAAAGAGCGTGTTAAGAGACGAATATTGTATTTGAAAAGATATTGACTAAGTATCCAAGAAAAGGGAGAAAAATGATGTCAGAAAGAGTTTCAACTGGTGTTTATGTGTCAACGATGTTTGTATTCTTAAAAGGATGAACTAACTTTCCTGGTAATGAAGTTATGAGGTTGAATCGTTTAATTGAATATGGATTGCGTATTAATATAAGACAATTTTGAATGAGTTATAAACAAATATGCAATAAAATATTCAATTATGGTTGTGTTGTTAAATATGAGTTTATAATATAATTTTTAAGATAAATATTGAACTGGAATAAAGTGGGTTTCAGTCTTATTTCAGGTTTTATATTGTTCCACATTTTTGGAGCAAGAAATTGACTTTTTTGCGCCCATAGTGTGGAGTTGTTGCAAATGGTGCATACATTTTTTTAGTGTCAGCCCTTTCAATATAGCTTCCTCTGGTGTCATGATGTTGCGCCCATAGTGTGTAGTTGTTGCAAATGGTGCATACATTTTTTTAGTGTCAGCCCCTTCAATATAGCTTCCTCTGGTGTCATGATGGTGTACTTGTGAGGTGAAAGTAAAACAGTTATAAATTAAAGTCAATATATAGTCCATTTGAATACAAATTTACATACAAACAGAATATGAATGCCTTTCAATTTAAGAATTCTTAATGCATGAAATATAGGTTCACTTGGAGGGTAAAAATAGTTAATCTTCCTTACATCATTTCTTGAGATCATTCTGATCATTTCTTTGGTGACGAAAGATCGAATCTTTTAGAGAATGCCTGATAACCGTGAAATAGTGATTTCGTCACAGTTAGCTTTCCAGCTAAGAGTACTGTCAAACATCATACCAAGATACTTGATTGGAAGACATTCATTAATAGCTTTTCTGCAAAAAATGAGGGTAATTTTTTGTTTCAAAGGTTTATTGTAGGGGTGAAAAATGATGAAATTAGTTGTTTTTTTATATTTTAGTGATTTACAATAAGCCAATTGTTGATTTTACGTACTTCTTTCTTGATAATATATGCCAATTTGATGAGAGGATTATGCTTAAAGTAGATATTGGTGTCATCTGCAAAAAGAAAAAAAGTTAAAACATTCGATGTGTTAGAGAGATCGTTGATGTAGATCAGGAAAAGTAGAGGTCCAAGACATGTCCCCTAAAGGACTCCTGAAGTAATGTGTCTAAGATGGAAAGAACAACCATTAATTTCAACAAATTGATGTCTGTTTGTAAGGTATGATTCGAACCATTGAAAGGCTGTGCCACGCACACCAAAGCGTTCCAGTTTTTCAATTTTCAATTGAGTCTTTAATTTTCATTTAATGTCTAATAGTGTGTGTGTTGTTGAAATTTCTTTCTTGAAACCAAATTGATATTGAAGAAAGTTGTGAAGCCTGAAGTGCATAACCTTTTCAATAATTTTATCAAAGATATAGATAAGAGAAATTGGTCTGTAGTTGACATCATCTGTTGGGTCATCTTTATGTTTAGGAGTGACTTTACTGTTTTTAAGTGCGTCAGGGATTACTCCTATGGAGAAAGAGATGTTTATAACCTTGCATAGTGGCACCAGAATAAGGTCTGGAATTATTTTTAGTAATGTTATTGGAATGCTATTCGGGCCAGTGAACTTGTTTTCAAGGTTTTGCATTATCTCTAAGATCTCCTCATTAAATACAAAAGTTAGTAAGAAGTTAATATGATTTCGATTTTTAAGAAATTTTTTAGGTTCAGCTTTTGGATTTGTTGGGATATTATTTTCAGTCAATGGCCCAAGATTGGAAAAGAAATTGTTGAATTCATTAGCAATTTCTCGAGGACTAGTTGAGATATTTCCCTTAGATTTAATTTGTGAAAGTTGAGATATCTTTTTTTGTTTCACATTGACTATAGATCTTATTCCTTCCCAGGTTTTATTAATATTATTGTTATTTTCTTTAAATAAATTATTGTAATATTTGATTTTAACTTGTTTAACCCTATTCTTCATGGGCTTTTTTATGTACGTTAGAGTCATGGGGAGGGGTAAAAACTACCCCCTGTCTAACTTCAGCTAAGCTCGACCTAAAAGTGCCAAAATGACTGATGAGAACCGCCCGACAGAACGTCTGTAACATGGGAACGAGACCATCTACGGACTTGACTTTTTCAGGAGATGTTCACAACTAAATTTGGTTTACTGAAATAAAATTGGAAGCCTTCGGCTTGCTCCAATTTCTTTGGGGAGGGGGGGGGTATAAATTAACCCCCCCATGAAGAATTGGGTTAAAGCCTCTGATCACTCTGTTGCGAAAGAGATTATAGGCTCTTCTAGTGTTATCTTTTTGTCGTTTCTTTTTTTTGAAAAGTTTGTTCCTGATTTTTATCATCTTTCTTATCTCAGGAGTAATCCAGGGCTTAGGTTCAAGATTAAATTTGTCTTGACTTGTTTTAATGGTGCATGATTATTCATGAACTACTAAAATATCTTTAGTAGTACATGGATAATTAACACAATATAGTAATTTTGAAGGGAAACCCTAAAACTGATCATTTACATCATCTGAGTTGTTGCTAAAGTTTTTTTGAGAGACATTACTCCTTGGAATTGAAGCAAATTGCTTCAAATTGGTTTTACTCAATGCAATGGGAAAAAACTCCGTCTACTCAGAAAAAGACGTCACGTCTAGCTCGTCGAAAGCAGCCTGAAGTCTGAGGAGAAAGTACATCTGTCTTTGGCTTCCAGCTCGAAATATTCTCTTTTGCATAGGAATGCCTATGCAACCTAATACAACCTAATACCTAAATCTGTTTATTCAGTACGTTCCGCTTACTACAAGAGTGCAGAATGAAGGAACGAGTGTAGCAAAACTTCATCTAATTCATTCATCCGTAATGTCCAAATGCACAATTTTGTCTCACAAACAATAATTGCTCTTTAGATAGGAAGTGAATTCATGCTGTGAACAGGGGATCTAAGAAGTGCCGATTCTAATATTTGCTATGTTCCTTTTTGCAAAAAGAGCACGTGATTAAAGAATAAAGGGTTTGTAAAACCGAGCATAAAATGAAGTAAATTTGTTTGATTTGGTGTCTTTTTCTTAAACAAATTTTCTCAGGAATTACATCAATTCGGAATAACACTTAAAACTGTTTCTTATCATTTATGAATAATTAATATTTGTTTTTATTTTCTGTCTTTTAAATCAACTTTTGATGTTACAAACACCATATTTTATCAAATATACAATAAAAAATTGAATTTCTTGTGCAACATAAGCAATAAAGCATGTTTTTAAAGATTTTTGGCGAGAAATTAGGCAAAAGGAGAAAAATTGGCCAAAATTTGACATAAATAGCCATTTTTCGTCTAATATCGGCCTAAATATGACATTCTTGTAATACTTCAACTATATTTCGTCAATTTTGAACAATAGTCATTCATATGAATAAGTCTTTGAAGGTGAAAGAGCTCTAAACAAAGGCATATGTATAGTTCCGCATCTTGTAAAACAAATAGAAAAAATTAAATGATCCCCACAAATGAGCCGAAAAAGAGTCATTTCCCCCCAAAACCAGCGATGTTATCATGTCATTTCGTTTAGTAGACACCTTTGGCGTTCTGAAACCATCGATAGAATTTTGTTATGGATGGGGTACACGTGACCCCTTTATTTCATGTGTTCCAAGAGCCATCAAGAGCAGTTCACGTACACGAGTATATGACAGCGATGAATTTTTCGTCCTCAACTTTTCACCATATTTTGTGTTGCTGATACCTTGAAAGATTATTCATACCAGCGACGTGTAAATAATTCTTCAAGTATTTAACTGGACAAGTTTGTGAGTCGTTAGCAGTCTGTTTTTGAGGATTCAATGAAGATTTTTAAGTATGTGTCGTGAAATGATATATCTCCTAAACGTATTTTGGACAACTCATCAAACCCAAGAAATCCCATGGAGCCAAGAAGGATCATCGTAAACGTTCGCATATTTGTTAAGTAATTTGTAACAGTTGTTAATTGTTTATAAATGTCTGTAACATTTTTTATAGGATATTTTCTTTTAGTCAACTTTTGAAAAAGAGATAGACGAAAATTTGTTCACCCGAAGAGATCTGTATCCAGGTATGTTTCAATATAATTCATGTTTTCCATGAACAAATAACATGTTGAAGACTTTCTACGTCACCTTCAAATTCTCTTCAACTAATATCTGTGAAAAAAAAATTCAAAAAAAATGTTCCTCGAACGCACGGGAATCGGCCAAAAACTGATATTTTGACATAATTATGATATCATAATTATCCATACGTTTTGTTATGACAATAGGCAATTAAAGTTGTACAATACAATCCGATTATCGATTATTCTTCACATTTTTGAAGTATTAACTCATTTTATTTGCCGATTAAGCAATAAGTTACACTAAAAGAATATTGTTTTATTTCGCACCTTTTTGATATTTACTCATCAAATAATTAACCGATTTTATTGATCGACCCCTCGCTGAAAAGAGAATGTTATTTTCTTTCTAGTAGTGTATAATTTATTGTTTTCTGATGTTTAGAGAAAATGACCTGAACACCCTACATAATCTTGAATTAATCGAAAAACAAGAACAGTCATAGAAGGATTTTCAATTAGCATAGGGCGTACCTACTGGCTTGTCCAGGGTCTACCACACTAGTTTCATCATAACATTAACACGATCTTTGAATTTTTGAAAAACAACAACAGTCATAGAAGAATTTTCAAGTAGCATAGGGCGTGCCCAGGGTTTACCACACGGTTTCACCCTATTAACAAAATCTTTTTTGAAAACAACAACAGCCATAGAAGGAATTTTCAAGAAGCATAGGGCGTGCCCACCAGCTTGCCCAGGGTTTACCACGCGGTTTTATCCTGACATTAACATCATCTTTCATTTTATCGAAAAAACAAACAACAGTAACAAAAGCCATTTTTATGTAGCATTTTTAGTCGAGTCCTGAGAATTTTTGACTCATCGGAAGTCAAAACAGGCCCAACATGTTCGTTGAAAATTTCCGACCCGAAGAAACAATTTTGATTTTTGCCTTGACCCATAATTTAGGATTTTTGACGGTAATATAGTCTTTTACCAATGGATAAAATTATTTTGCTTTATTGTGCAGGTAGACCAGAATGCTGCCTAGACTAAGTTAGAAAACTATTTAAGCTTCTAAACATTTATAGTATTCCACCTGTGTTACTGGCATACGAAGTCCCCTTACAGTTACAGTAGGTTACTAGATAATTTCGAACGTTGAAATTTTTAAATTTTTATCCACAAAAAAGGCCAGTGTTGGACGAGTCCCTATCAGTTCCCGATCGGTCCTGATGTTACCCCGAATTGAAGCACGGAAAGACAAAAAACCTTATTTTACCCTCTATCGTCCAGGAAAAACCCTAAAGGTATTTTATAACCTACAGACATCATACTGCACTAAGTTTCATTAGCTTCCACAGAAGAACAAAATCTTAAACGTACCCTTAAGGTTTTTCGACCGTAATGTCAGCTTATCACAATGCAGATGAAAAGAAGAAGATAAAGAGTATACTTAACCTGAGATTTTTTTATTTTTTTTTTTCATTTGGTTTGTGACGCGGTTTCGTGCGTAACAGTTGTTGCTGGCATGGCCATAGCGGTAGCAGGTGAAGCACTGAAGGGTTCCATTTTGTTACATAAGATCGACTGATTGAATTGTCGTTTTGAGTATTTTTATCTATGGTTAGTAAGGAAATTCTGCACTGTTGATAGACTAAAAGTTACCCATGAGCTCGCTATGATCAGAGTTCAATTTGTTGAAAAGAAGTTTGATGAACATTTAATCAACATCTGAGGAGATGAAATTTGTTTCAAAAATACAGTTATTTGTTTGAAATCATCATCATTAACCCCCTCTAAGAAATAGTACAATGAAACAATTTCTTTATTTGCCATAATTTACGACCCTCTCTCAGAAAATAACAATCAGCAACTCTTTTAAATAAATCATGCGCAGATACTTCCGTTTTAAAAAGTTGTCCATCGTTAGGGTGTTCATCGATTTTTGTAGGGGTCCTCAAAACAATTTGAACCAATGTTATTTAGTAAGTACATCTTATTTGCAATTCAACGCGGGTCAGGCAGCTCAACTTTTTGACAAAGTTATGGCCAATAATGTCATAGGATTTTGAATGTTGAGTTAATCATATCCTAATCCCAATCTAGTCCTGGGTTGGTCCTTGGGTAGTCATTGGGTAGTCCTGGAGTAATCTTGGGGTAATTCTGGGGTAATCCTGGGGTAATTCTGGAATGATCAAATGATTACCCTGGGGTTATGATGTGGTAATTATATTCCAATCCTAGACCAGTCCGTAGGTCGCCCTTGGGTAGTCCTGGGATAGTCATGGGATAGTCCTAAGGTAGTCCTAGGGTAGTCCTTGCGTAGTCCTGAAATAGTTTTTGGGTAGTCATAGAGTGATTATAGACTAAACCTGGAGTAATCCTGGGGTAATCAGATGAAGTAATTATATTCCATTCCTAGACTAGTCCGTAGGTCGCCCTTGGGTAGTCATGGGGTAGTCATGGGATAGTCCTAGGATAGTCCGGGAGTAGTTTTGGTGTAGTTTTTGATAGTAATCATAGGGTAATCCTGGGGTTAATCCTGGTGTAATTCTGGAATGATGAAAAGATTATCCAGGGGTAATACTTAGGTAGTCCTTAGGTAGTCGTAAGTTAGTCCTTAAGTAGTCTAGGGGTAGTCCTAGGGTAGTCCTCCTGGAGTAGTTTGGGGGTAATCATAGGGTGATCATAGGATAATCTTGGAGTAATCCTGGGGTAATCAATTGATTTTTTTAGAGTTATGCTGATGTAAAATAATATTCTAATCCTAGGGTAGTCCTGGGGTTGTCCTAGGTAGTCCTGGGGTAGTTTTTGGGTGTTCCTGGTGTAATCTTTGGGGAATTCTTGGATGAAAAATAATTATCCTAGGGTAATGCTGGAGTAATTATATTCCAATCCTATAGTCCTTAGGTAATCATGAAGTAGTCATTGGGAAGTCCTGGAGTAGTCATGGGATAGTCATATGGTAATCCTAGGCTAGTCCTTAGGTGGTCCTGTGCATTCCTAGGGTAGTCCCTTGCCGGTAGTCCAAGGGGTAGTTCTGGAGTAATCTTGGGATAATCCTTTGGTAATTCTGGGATGTTCAAATGATTATTCTGGGGTTATGCTTGGTAGTTATATCCTAATCCTAGGCCAATTCTTTTTGTAGTCCTATTGTAGTCCCTAGGTAGTCTTGGGATAATCCTATGCTATTCATGGGGTAATACTGGAGTAAAATCCTCCAAAATTGTCAAAAAATGTTGGAAATCACAAAAAACTGTCAAAAATTGACAGAAATTGTCAAAAAATGTCAAAAATTCTAAAAAACAATCAAATATCGACAAAAACTATCATCATTTGTCAAAAATTCATTGAGAGTTGTCAAAAATTGTCAAAAACTGTCAAAAATCATCAAAAATCGTTAAAAAATGGAAAAAATCTTACAAAAAGGACAAAAGTTGTCAAAAATTGTCAAAAACCTTAAAAAATGGTAAAATATTGTAGAGAATCAGTAAAATCTTATTAAAGCCCCTCCCCCCAGACACTGACTTTTCTGACCTTTCCCGACCAATTCCTGATCAATCCTGACTGTCCCGACCTTTACTAACTTGAAACATCCGGTAAGTGTTTGGAAAATCAAGTCGGTGTCAGGTTGAAAAATACACTTGATTCAAGTCACAAAATAAAAATTTCTATCAACTAATCAGCTCATAAATTGCCAGCTGGTACTTGTACACCTAAGATATCCATTTCACTTAAAAAAAAGCATGTCTTTCATCCCAAAAAAACTCAAAGCAACTATAATCGTTTATTTTATCTATCATATCCTTTTTCCACTCTCTTGCAAGTAATGGACATCAATTTCTACATTTATTGGATCAATACCATGCAGGAGAAAGTCATATGCACTGTCCAGAAATCCTTGTCCAGCACCTATGATTCTAGGAAACTTAGGAACTCGATCGAATTTCTTGAAATTGTTCATCAACCATATCATGGCAGTTTTATAATTAAAAGGGAAGTGTTACTGTTCTATACTTGCCATGACTTGAGCTCCAGTTAATGCAGTTAATGGAATGCGAGATGTTTCTTTTAATGAGATTTTCTTCAAATATCTCACCAAGTAAACCTTCCTAATGTTTACATACTTTTTTCAGCGAAGACACTTCATCCATGTTTTGACAAACGTCTTCGAAGATTTGTATCAATATTTCATTTGGTAACATACCAATATCTGTTACCATGAATCTTTCTTACAATTGTTTTACAATTTTACGTTTCTCTAGTCTAAGATGTAAGAACATAATATAAATGATAAAAATAATAAAAAATAAGAATACTTGATGGTAGATAAACGATGCATTGCCTAAAATTCGAAATAAAGTTTGAAATTAGTAACTCAAAAGTAAGCAAATGTGAAAGACTGTTTCAAACTACCACTCCAGAGGGGAGGGATCTCGAGTTTAAGAAAATCTCATGAATGATCTAGATGCGGACAGATATCTGTCCGCATTAAATTCATATCAAATTCTTTATTCTTCGAGATATTTTGACATCCATTACCATTACATATTACCATATTACCATTACA
>JAUKPT010005716.1:0-10248 GCA_032273505.1 Nanomia bijuga | reverse complement strand
GTCCCAAGGATAACATATATAACATACATGTTTACACTTGTTTACATCCAGACAGATAAATCATTTCCCCTAAAAACATTTTGTATGCTCGTGTCGTTTTCCCAAAGTAAATATACCCCTTTGCAGACAATATACCGTACAATATTTTTTTTTATTTTTTTTTTAAACAAATGCCTTGTATACTTCAAAATCTCTGCTCAGTCAAATATATCTGATAGAACTGCTCGGTCTTTAAAGTTTTTGTGCCGAGAAAGAACCCTGGTTCTACCCAACGCTTATAAAGCGTCCTGACTAGACCTCATATAAACCGGAAAGAAATGTATTTCCGCGCTCGTACTTCGTACTTTGGCGGAAATTGTATTTCCTAACTATTAGATATACGAATGTTTATTTCCAATCAAATACTTTAGTTGTTGTTTTTAAATAAATTACTGTTTGTATTCTTTGCCTTTTGCTCTTTCTGCTAAGTAATCTTCAGATTGAAAATATTATCTAGTCTGGGTCATTTTTAATATGTTGGTTTTTATGTTTTTGATTACAAGAATAATTTTCCTACCCGGGTAGATCTATGTGGTAATACATAATGTTTATATTTTGTACATCCCCGTTGATCCATATTTTATTATTTTAAAAAGTACGTTGTTATAGTATAATAATTTGTGTGGTTCCGGTTACATAGTTTTGACAGGGAAAGGTCGGTCGGTCGGTCGGATTTTTATTTTATTTTATTTTTTATTTTATTTTATCCTATCGGCTTATAAGGTCAAATGCCTCAGTATTTTTAATATTTATTAAGGTCGGAACGTTATTCAAACGAATGGATAAGTGTTTACTCACTCAACATTTCATTTAAACCCTAACAGTTAGGTTGAAGTTGAAGACAAATCCTTGTACACTATTTGACAAGATAACAATAGATGATCAAAAAGAAAATCACGATTCTTTCTTCACAAAAAAATTATTCTGGGAAGTATGGCCATCAGACAAAAAAGAAAATCGTCAATTTAAAATTTTGATCGCGAGGAGGAAAATAAAATCTTTTGGGTCGGCCATTTTTACACCAAAAAGAAAGGGTCGGTGAGACTGTGGCGGTGTTTGCCGGGACCTTGGTCAGGATGTATAAGATAGTTATTTGTTAAAAAAGATTCATTTCTATTTTTCTCGTTTTTAGGTGGTGTCGGTGGAAGCTTTGGACTCTTTCTTGGATTTAGTTCTCTCACAGTCGTTGAATTCATATACTTTGCGTGGGACGCATTTTTCATATGGTGGAGTAAGAAAAAGTTGACTAAATATGGCGAAAAGGGAGAGAGACTTGATCCCGTATTCTTTTAATTGCACTAAATGTATATATATATTTTTGCAAACGAAAGAAATTAATATTTTTTAATTTGAATAAAAAACGTTAGTGTATAGCTTAGCCCTAAAATGGAATTTCGTCAACCTATTCTGCCTTTTTAACACAAACGTTTTTCGAGTAATAATAATTTTCCCATTTAATATTCGGTTATAACCGAGGGGGGAAAATAGTTCAAATAAATCTTTGAAACATCAAATCTCTTAATTTTTAAAAGAAATCTTATCAATCTTAAATCTCATAAATCTCAAAAAACTTTTTTAAATCATATAAATCTCAAGAAAAATCCTAAAAATCATATAAATCTTTTAAAAAATCTCAAAAAATCTCATAAATCTCAATAAAAATATCATCAGATTGAAATCCATAGATTACATAACGATGTTACCAACGCTTTTTACGTCTCGAGGCACTATTATTGTAATGGCGCGCCTCGTAAAATATCGCGCGCCATATGCTACCTAGGTGCGCGCCTGTGAAATATTCCTGACATGTGTAAAAAGTGTGAAAGTTTATACATCCTATTTAAATAAAGGGTTTGTAAATCGTAAAGGTACTTTGTAATATACTTTTGTAGCTATTCTATTTCCTGCACCTCGATATTCTCCTTTCTACTAAAACATCTATTTCTGATAATCAACGCATGTTCGACAGTCGCAGTGATTCTTCGACTTTCCACAGAACCCATTATTAGAACAACACGGGCTATCGCTGTCCGGATCGCATTCAGTTGGCCCCCCGTCGGGTAAGGGGAAATTTGTCCCACAGTGCCCGTCCATTCTCCATGTTGGGTAATGTTTGGTACCCTCACGATAATCCTTACATTTCCGGCACGAGCAATGGTCACGTGACCCTCCACAAAAGCCGTACTGTGAACAACACGGCCCGTCACTTTTCGGATCACACTCAGTTGGTCGTCCATCGGGTAAAGGGAACTTACGTCCACATCTCTGATCTGACCGCCATGTTCGGTAGCTGTCGATACCGTGTCGGGAATCGATACATTCCTCGCATAAACAATGCTGAGGGGAAGCCCCACAAAATCCTCTCTCTGAGCAGCAAGGGTTTTCACTTTGAGGATCACATGGGTTTTCCCTTCCACATCTCGATTTGTTCGTTTTTCTCCGTCTGTATTTGATGATATTTCTCCTGCCGCCATTCTCTCCACCGCGGGAATCAACGCAATTCTCGCATTCACAGTGCGCTTTTGAAGAGCCACAGAACCCGAAATTTGAGCAGCACGGAAACTCGCTGTTCGGGTTGCATTCGGTCGGGAATCCGTCAATTAGCGGGTAGTTCGGTCCACATATCTTATCCGTCCGCCATCTTTTGAAGTCACGTGTTTTCCTTCTGTAGTCTTTGCAGCCGGCACACGAGCAATGGTCCTTAGTGGCTCCACACAGACCTGTATTGAATTGACATGATTAAAATTAGATATAAATTGCAGTCTTATTGGTTGAAAGTAACATCATCAAGAATCTGATTGGCTGACTTTCACTATTTCGAATTTTGACAAAACATAAAATTGAAACATTTTGAATTCAACGAATCAGATTCTTGATGATGAAATTTTTAACCAATGCTCAGTAAGGAAAAGTTGGTCATATCCGTCTTTCCCTCGTAGATCGTAAATCGTTTTATCGACTCGAGATTTCAAATTAAAAAAGTGGTATAAATCATGAAGAGCATAGCTTTAGTAGGGACAGGAGAGATGTGGGGGACATTGGATTTGAGAATTCAAAGATTATGATTAATATTGGTAATACGGATGTCTCGGATTTTGTCCCATTAACCCTACTACGGCGTGAGTTTTTCTAACATCTTCCTTGCCTGTCAGTAAATATTTGAAACCAGATTCTTGACAAATCTTTGAGACAATCCCTCAGGCCAAAATCAAAACATATATGTGGTTCCGGTTACAGAGGTTTGACAGGAAAGGTCGGTCGGTCGGTCGGATTCTTTTTTGATTTGATTTTATTCTATCGGCTTATAAGGAAAAATGCCTCCCTAATTTGAATACTTATTAAGAATGGAACGTTATTCGGACGAATATATTTTAGTCACTCAACGTTCCCTTTAATCCCTATCAATTAGTTTGAAGTCTTTGTACTCTCTTTGACAAGAGAGATAATAATAGATGCACAAAAAGAAAATCACGATTCTTTCTTCACAAAATATTCATTATGTGAATTATGGCCATCAGACAAAAAAGAAAATCGTCAATTTAAAATTTGGTCGCGAGAAGGAAAATAAAATCTTTCGGGTCGGTCATTATAACGCCACAAAAACAGGGTCGGTCGGGTAACCGGAACCACACATATTTTATTTTTTGTCCTTAGGGGCCATTCAAAAAGGTGGCGCTCTTTTTGAATGGCCCCTTATGTCAGCCCTCTCAGTTAGAAATGTGAACGTGGTCACGCGACGGTAGCGCGAACGCAGTTTGTGTTCGCCTTCATTTTAAACCAGTTATTATCTAATCGGTAATGTCATTCTATTTTCTTCTTCTTTAAAAACAAGCAAAGTATGCTTTTCATGTTTATTATGCTTTTTTGCAAATGTTGTGAACACAGTTATTCCCGAAAATTTTGCCCCCTCCCCCTCCCCCTTACAGTCGTATTCGGGTTAAGTGGGGGAAAAGGTACCACTATAGTCAACCATTGGACAATTATTTCGGAAGTTACAGAGCTTAAAGTGGAGTCCACTCTGCCCAAAAATAGCTCAAAATAGCTCAAAAAACACTAAAAAACAGTGGTAGTGGGTTGTAAATTCGACTAACTAACTTCCAAAATAATTGCGTAATGGTTGAAATTTTTATGTACCATTGACCGCAAGACTTCAGCGCACACAGCCAATGAACATTATATTCATTGGCAAAAAATTTGAAATAAAGAAGTAGAAAATTGTTTTTCTTCTTTTTCTTCTTCATTTTTCGTATAATTTAGACGGAACTTATTTCACTCTGATCTACCTTTTTCTCTACTTTCATTTGTTGAAAAAATCAACAAAATCGGCTCAAAATTGACGCTTTAATCGCATAAAGTTACAAAATAATTCACATGTTTTCAAATAGACTATTAATAGGCAGAATAACAAAGAGAGGAGGCTTTAGACGATATAGATAGACGCACGGACCTGTTGAAGCACAGCAAGGCGTATAACTGTCCGGGTTGCATTCCGTCTCAGCTCCGTCCGGTAACAGATATCTCCATCCACATTTCAAGTCGCGCCGCCATTTTGTTTTCACCACGTGCGTGCCGCCTTTTCGATAACTCACACAACCTCGACACGAGCAATGCATTATGGATCCGCCACACCAGCCAAAACTTGAACAACACGGGTAGTCGCCGTGCGGGTCACATTCAGTCGGTTTTCCGTTCGGCAGTGGAATGTTTTCTCCACATCTTTTATCCGTCCGCCATTTTTGATCTGCACTGTGAAATGTGCGGTAGTCATGGCAATCAGAACATAAACAATGAGCGCGAGTGGCACCACAATATCCTGTACCCGAGCAACAAGGGTTGTTGCTCCTCGAGTCACATTCACTTGGGGAACCATCTGAAAGAGGGTAGTCGATTCCACATCTTCCATTTGATCTCCATTTTGATTTTTCTAAACAAATAAAATGTTTTTCAAACAACCTGATCAAACCAGTGCCGGATTTACCAATAGGCTAAACAGGCTAGCCTAGGCCCCGCGATTCAAGTCATAATGTTAAGCCCCGCGCACAGAATCTTCTTTTTTTGTTTTTGATATATTATTCGGCTGAATGGCACATCAGTTTTTGTATCTTTGTAACAACATTACTATCAGTGTATTGTGGCCAACTTAAAAATGGTTTTTAGGTCTATAAAAATATAGTTTATATTACGAAGAATCATGAGGGGGACAGCGCTCTACTTTTTAGACTAGGCCCCGCAATCCTAGCCCCCGCAATCCTTGAATCCGCCACTGGATCAAGTGACCCAGTGAAAACCACTCCGATGTGTTCTGGAGAGTTCCTCGGTGGGGAAGAGCTGATTAGTTGACCGTCTCCGGTGAAATGTGAAGGTACTGCAGTTACTTTTTTTTTCATGATTTTCATCCAGGAAGTATATATTAAGCCCTACTAACGGGGATGGATCGACATTTTACGACAAATATACAACATTTAACATTTAACGGAATCAATTGTCGAATTTAACGCACCACAAGGGATCACTTGTGGTGGACATTATTTTAGTGATTGATTCAATTTAATTACGGGGATCCAGGAGGGATCGATCCCGGGTCGGTCCGTTAAGAAACCTGCAACCTAACTACTGAGCCCTGGATACCTTAGAAATGTGACTTGATAGGGTATGAAAGTGCAGTCCGCAAGATTTGTGATCAAATATGACGTCATCAATAGTAACTTCGTAAAAAGTTAGTTGTCTTGAAATAAGGACTGAACGTTAGTACATAAAGTAGCCACATATATGCAAAAAAAGAACGGTAAATCCAACTAATATGATGTCTAAACCAGGAAATGGTTACAAAAACCTCGAATTTAGAACTTTTCATTGATTACTCAATGATCGGCAATGAAAGCACTTATTGTTTGGGAATGTAAAGACAAATTTTGAAAACAAATTAATATCAAACTACTTCAACTAACGAACTAACAACGTCCCCGGTGGATAGTGTGTCCTCGATCGTCTGGTGACAATTGTCGAAGAATGGGTTGCCCCCGGTCGGCACTCCTGGTACCACACCAGTTGTTACCCTAGAAATATTCCCCCAGTTCCTTTTTTCCTTACCGGGGACACATGTTCGGGGTGTATCAAATGTTATCAAATCAAGGTTATCAAATCAAGGTTATCAAATCTTATACACTCACTTTTTTTAATAAGAGACTGCAAATCGGTTAAGCCCATTTGAGTCCTCAAATTTTCTGATGAGTTTCTTAGAAAATCACCGAATCATAATTATAAGGCCTAGTTCGGGCCAAAATTGGCTAAATATTTTCTTTTATTATGTGATCAGCTACTTAGGTCACCTAAATCCAGCACTGAGTTTCTTAATTTTTTTAGCTCTCTAAGCCCTGGATTTCTTATAGCGAGTTTCTTATAAAAAAAATGAGTGTAAAGAAAAGGGCACATAAAGATAATTATTCTGAACTCATAGCAAGCTCATAGAGTGTATTCCAAATATTTAGACGCTTTTCGCTAGAAATTCGCTAGAAATTCTTTACTTTCTTAAAAAGGTCTCAGTGTCCCAGATAAACTTGACCGGGGGTAGCCACCACTGGGACACTGAGACAAAAGAAAAAGTGAGGATAGTTCATCAAATGAGACAAAGGGTGAAACGTATTTACCTGTAGCACCTAAACTCAAAAGAGCATTCGCAATCAATAAGATTAAAGACATAATGCTGTCACTCTTTTCGTATATATCATCAGGTCATGTCTCAACATTTCGTTACTTGAAACTGACTGATGGCTTTGTTTGCTCAACATCTCACTTATGACGGTTTTTTGAAATTGTCCATACCGTGAAGTAAGGTATTGTGAGAAATATGACTTTGTATCAAAACATTGCTAAGATTCAGAGCTTTAGAATATTTATTTGTTACCGGGTACCTCGTTGAATTTTAGAGTAAAGGAACTTGTAGATGGTGTGACGGTGAATATGCTAGAAACCTGTACAGAAGTGACTGTTGGAGCACACCTACCCTCATCTTCAATTCATATGACTTTGTATCAGAACTTTGATCAAAACCTTGATCAGATCATAATTTTTTTTTTTGCTTATGGGTACGGCTACGGGTATGGGTACGGGTATGGGCTTCCTACTGAATATCCATGAAATATGGGATGGATATCTCGTATGCCGTGACATTTTAAGTTGAGTTGGCGATGATTTCCACTGGCACTGCGACCCTTCCAGTGTAAGCGGTATCGGCTATTATATCACCATGACAGCATACTTGTTTGCTTTCATATTGGCATGAATATTTAGGGACGGCCTTGCGATTGGTCGTTTTTAACTTAAGCAGATAAGTGCCTCTTTGCAGGTTATCATTCTGTGACGAATTTTGTTAAAAATGAGAAATTGCCAAATTATGACTAATTCAATAATTTGATTGGTTACGAAATAACATCATTAAGATACTAATTAATTCGTGTAGAAGAGCTTTTATTTTTGATATAAACAAAAAATCTAATTGTGACATTACACATCGAACTGATAATCTCCCTGATGCTGTAACTTCTAACCAATCAAACAGCTGAAAAAAGCTGCAGTTTGGAGATGGATAATCATGATAGTTTCTGCAATCTATGAACCCAAAACGTACTGGGGGTACAAAGTTTTTACTGCCCCCTCTCCCCTCTCTAGCCCTGCTCTTCATTCCATATTGTGTATAACTGCATTAACATTGCTTGTGGTTAGAAGAAAACAGATATATTAATTGTCTTCAAATAACCAAGAAATTGTCGAAAAACTTAAAAATGAAGAGTAAGAGACATGTGCTAGGGTGGTAAAGGTAGCCACCCATGATTCAGAAATGAGTCACTCCTCATTCATCCCAGCAAAATATTTTTTACTTTAAACTTAAAAAAGATTTAATATTATATCAAAAACTTATATCAAAAACTCACCCCTAGCTCAAAGGATTAATATGGAAAACGATTTTCAAAAAAGGGCTTCCGGCACTGGTAAGGCTTAATGAGAGGATAGTCGAATTTAAAGCCAATGCGTCCGAAATATGGTCATCCTATGTGCGTGTTAGCATTTCTCATTATATAAGCCCATGCAGCATATACGCCCACACAGCATATGCGCCCACAAAGCATATACGCCCACACAGCATATGCGCCCACACAGCATATACTCCCACACAGCACGTGACATGTAGTCTGTTTTAGATTCTACAAGACTTGAGACGATAGTGTCATAAAGAAAAAGATAAGAGAAACAGAAATCAAAAAAATAATAAGAAAGAAGGCGGAAACTGAAGAAGAAAATCAGCAACTATGTAAAATAAGGCTCTTTATCGGTTCGTAAGCCCTATCTTTCCTGCTTCCATTGATTATATTCATTTGTTATATATCATGTAAGTAATTCTGCTGCTGCCTGACAAATTACAGTAACTCGAGTTACTGTATTTTGCCGACGATTAACTATTTTTTTGTTTTTACGATCTTATCTGAAACCCCTGAGAGTTTCAAGTGGATTGCGCTTCACCGTTGGGAGATATGACACTCCTATGTCGGAAAGATTCTCAAATTTTCCTACCTAATTCGCTCACGAAAGACATTATCTTGAGTTACTGTCCAGTTTTAATTATAATTCTTTAGTTACTGTCTTTTGTCAGCAAAAAAAGCTGAAAACAAACGCTGAAAAAAACGAGTCACTGTCTATATATATATATTTATTTATTTTTTCTGACAAATGACCGAATCTTAAATTACTGTTCAAAAATAAATGATTGTTTGTTTACTAAAAAACATTTTTTAGTCCATCTTCACGGAAATGTAATAAAAACTTGCAGGAATGTACTGAAGTACTCATTATGTGAAATAAAATTATAAAAAAATGCATTATTCGTTACAACAAATCTAATATTTTTTTTTATTATTTTCTTGTCAGCAAGCGGCAGAATTGTACTAATTCCTTTTTGTAACACCCCCTTTAAAAGAAAAAATATATTTGACCTATTGGATGTAAATTAAAGATAATGTATTACTTACTTCAGTGGATGGAAGTTTGCATACTAACTCATCCAATATATTTACTAGCCCACTGTTGGTCAGCTGAATGAGTTTCGATATTGTATCTTCATGGAATAATTGCTAACCTTCGTAGCATATACATTTAAGAGGAATGATTATCTTCAATATAGAGAATACTTCTGCCCACTTGCTACTTTTCTCTCGACTATCAGATAGACGACCATGAAGGAATAAGCGCCCATCCGACAAAGATTATCTGAATTAATAAGCGTCCAGCATGGAAAACACGCTTTTATAAGAATAGTGTTTTTTGGTTTCAAGATGATTATTCTCAACTTTTTGGTCAGATTCATCCTGGCAAATTGTTAGTATACACATCATGTAAAATAGGAAGATCTTTCAAAAATATGCCCTAATCGTCTGGCCGAATTAAAAGTGGACCTTGCAAAAATTTACGGACAACTTTAATGTCACAAAAAGTCGCGAGAAGAAAATGTCGCGGGAATTAAATGTCGCGCAAATATTTGCGCTACTTCGCCGACATTCTCTTCCCGCGACTTATACTGTTGCTCTACTCCAGCTTTATCATCATAATTTATTTTCCAAGTTTTACAAAATGCGGGACATTAAATTCCCGCGACTTTTTCTCATAAATGTCGCGCAAACCTATGCGCGACCTTCGCGACATTTTCTTCCCGCGACTTTTTGTGACATTATAGTTGATTAACATACTGAAAGCCTCGCGATAAGGCTCTTGGGAAAATGTTTTACAGATGATAACCTGGAGGGTACTTTTTTGCAAAAATTACCTTAAAAAAATGAATTTTTACGAAATAGTGTTAAACTAAAAATGACATAGAATAGTTATTTGAAATCAAATTTGGGTTGGTAGCAATCAAAGAAGGTTAGAAAACATTTTCAAAATTCAATTACTTTCGGGGAAACCGGATTCAGAAAATCGGGGAAACCGGGAAAATTTTCTTGAAATTTTTGTTAAAAATATAAACGTTCATGACTTTGAGGAAATTTTCATCGCAAATTGGCATGTTTAAAAATGTGTTCAAAATGTTCTCCTTTCACTTTGAGAGCTCATCTAAGTTAAGGCTTCCTATGAAAATTGAATGCGAAAATATCGCGTGACATTTATGTTTTCGCTAATAGCCAATCAAAATACAGGATTTGCAAATCGAGAGTCCGCGCCAAG
>JAUKPT010005714.1:0-10249 GCA_032273505.1 Nanomia bijuga | reverse complement strand
TTGTATTTTCATTTATTCATGATGAAAAATAGACTATACATAATGTAAAACAGACTTTGTGACATCTTAACGGACGGTATCAAACCTTCTCCCCCCCCTTAGCGGGTCACAAAACCTGTTATTGGACATTCCCTTACCTCATAAAGATTTTAATTGGTTCACTAAACAATTTCACCAAAATTTCCAGTTTCGACAGAACTTCAAATTGTGACATTTTGAATTGTACCAATTAAACTCTTGATGACAACCAATGAATAGTCTAAAATTTGACAAACCAATGAGACGGCCCCTAATGCTCATAAAGATATGATTTATCACATACTCACATTACGCATACATAAGACGCAGAGATAAGAAAAATAAACTTGATAAAAAAAAATAAACAAAAAATAATTGATCATGGTGGCATACATAACTTTATTTTTGAAAATAATTGGATTAATTTTTTCTCATGATTAACGTTAGAGCTATTGGAATATTATGTGTAATTATTTTTATTAGTTTTAAGAATTTGCTTGTTCATACAAAGAATTGTGATCATTGTTGGAGGCATGCACGTTATGTTACTCCACTACGAAGAGATCATTTACCTAAACGGACTAAAATTCGGGCAAATGTTACAGCCTTAATTCACACGAGTCCAACTAATTCATCCCCTCTACATAAGGGACAATTATTTATTAAACAGACCAAAAATATCTGGGACAATGACGATCCCTTGAAACGTGAATTAGAACCAAAACAGACTTTTAAAAGATGGAAAAGCACAGGTAATGCCAAATCAATACCAGGACAACGTAATCAATTGACTGCCAAACACATCAGCATTGCTTTGAAAAATGGCATTGCTTCAAAACAAACGAGTTATGTTCATTCATTACCAATATCGCAAATCTCAAAACAGATTGAAAAAAATATGGGAAATGGTATTGCTTTCAAACGTGAAAGACACGCTAACTACTTTTCATCATCACAAACTCAACTGTCCAACAAGCATATAAATAACATACAATATGCCAATATAATTCCAGCACAAGGAATCAGTATACTTATTACACAGACTAAAAATTATTTGAAAGATATTGCTTATAAGCGCAAACAAGAACCAAAACAGACATCTAAAAACTGGAGAAGCACAAGTAATGACAGTTTATTACCAATACAAAGCGGCAATCCGAGACAAATAAGGAATGTCCGGAAAAATGTTAATCCATTTAAACGTAAACTAGAACCAAAACAGACATCTAAAAACTGGAGAAGCACAAGTAATGCCAATTTATTACCAATACAAAGCGGCGATCCGAGACAAATAAGGAATGTCCGAAAAAATGTTAATCCATTTAAACGTAAACTAGAACCAAAACAGACATCTAAAAACTGGAGAAGGATCGATCACAGCAGTTTAATACCACTACAACAACTGCCTCTTGCGTATATTAGTAGTACTTGGAAAAAGAATAATTGGGCAAATGTTAGTCCATTTAAAAGTAAACTAGAACCAAAAGAGACCTTTAAAAACTGGAGAAGCGCAAGTAATGCCAATTTATTACCAATACAAAGCGATACAGGACAGATGAAAAATATTTGGAAAAATTTCAAACCAAAACAGACCTCTAGAAACTGGAAAGGGACTGATCACAGCAGTTTATTATTGCTCCAACGAGAAAATCTACCGCCAACGTATATTGCTAGTACTTGGAAAAAGAATAATGGGGAAAATGTTGCTTTAAAACGCAAATTAGAACCAAAACTGACCTCTAAAAACTGGAGAAGTAAGAGCAATGCCAATTTGATACCGCTGCAACGAAGCCACCTGCCTATCATGTACTATAGCTCTAAAGACTGGAGACACACAAAGAATGCCAATGTATTACCTGGACAACAAATTCAATTGCCTTACATATATGTGAAAAACATTGAAAATAGCAATGCTTTGACACAAAGAAATTATGCTAATCTATCACCAGAACAAATCAATCATCAAACTACTGGTCAGAGAGAAACATTTGTGAAAGATGTTTATTTTCTAAAACGCAAAGAAGAGACTAATAGACATTCATGGAAACAAAGCAATTCTCTTCAACAAAAATTAGAGCATGACTTAAAAAAGTCTTTTTGGAGAAAGCATCATTTCACCCAATTGAACAAAAATTCTCATCAGAATCTCGCCTTATTAAGTAAAAAACGTGAACAAATCTTGATAAGCAAGAGAAACCCAAAAAAAGCTGATTTAGGCCATAGGAAAAATGAATTAGCACCATTTTCCAATAGTCCTGCTGGAAATATATTTTGGAAAGATTTTGTAACTAAATGGAATAAGGCATTGGAAACCCAAACGCATAACGGTAACAATACTATTCAAGATTTATTAAATGGCCTTACAAAAGATAACAGTGACAAAGACCAAGCATTTGTGATCAAAGGAATACATAACATTGCTGATCTGGGCAACAGGAAAGATAGTTTAGCTACAACATCTTCAAACAGTCCAACTGAAGCTGTGTTATGGCAGAACTTTGTAACAAGATGGAACCAAGCTCTGCGAAACCATACACAGAATGTAACCATGGGTACACGAGTGTTGCCTGTAAGTAAATTACCGCATGTATTAACACTGGAACCAGAAAGATCAATAAATCTGATTATGCAATCAAGTAACGAAGGAAATAATGGAAACAATACCCTTCAGCGTTTAATAAATGGTTTAGTGAAAGATACCGGTACAAATAATGTCACAATCCAACGTATTGACCTCACACAAAAAGTTGAGAAAAACAATTATTTGACAAGTAATGATAGAACTCCTCCATCTTTAAAGCCAAGTGCAGCAACTGCTCTGAACTCATTAGCATCAAATAAAAATCATTTAGCTGCGGGAAATGTCCCAGAATTGTCGTCAAAACAAAAGCACGGGTTGGCCATTACACCAGGGAATGTGATCTTGAAAGGATCTCAATTTTACGACGTTGACATTAACAAGGATGCATTTGGTAGTATTCAAATTGATCATCAACCTGTCGCTTCTCCGCTAAGCAAGCATCGAACAGCAGATGTGACAAAATCTGGTGCAATGAAAGCGACATATTCACGAGAACGAGATGCAGAGTTCTTAGCAAGATATAGAACACAGTTATCCGCATTGAACGATTTCTCAAGAAGAATGTTGAAGAAACAACATCTTGGACACAAAAGGAGCAGATTCTCAAAGATATTTCTTCTTAAGAAGTTACAAAATGCAGCTTTCAGGCGTGAATTCTTAACTGTATGGAGGAACCTGAATAACCACACACTTGGTTCGAGAGATCTTCCAATCAAGGAGCTACATACTCTACAACCGGAGAAGGAGTTATTAAATTTTATAATCAAATCCCCCGGTGGAGGAAATACTTTTCATCATTTTATCGCTGACATTACTTATAAAGACGGTGTGAAGGAAGGCAGCGCTCAAAAAGAAGATAGTAGAGAGGCGGATAGTATAGTGAATTCCACGGACAGTGTAAAGCTAGCAAACATTTCTAAGTTTATGCCAAACAAAGTAAGTGAAGACAAGGACATTAAGCCGAATAAACTATCTTCAAATAAGTTAACCAATACAAGAGCAGATAATACCATGTTGAAAGGAACCCAGTTTTACGTTAATGATTATAAAAATGTAGAAGACCATGAACTGAAGAAAATAGCAAGAAATGAAAAGGCTATCAGGTCTGGTGGATCCAACACAATCGGAAATATAAAACCACTTCCAGTCAAAACTGTTTCGGATAATCTTGTTATAGAAAGAAAACATGAATCAGGACTGCCCAAAGGAGAAACCGGTCTACTAAGCAAAAATGCCATCAAACTACAGTTAAATGTTCCTAAACGCGTACCAACAATTTCGACACGTGACTTTTACATGCTAAAGACTAATGTTCATAGAAATCTTAAGAACTCAGAATCGTCGATTGAGGCTCAAAGTGAGAAATCAGTTTTCCCCGGTACAAAATCACTTAGCAACAACGTATCGCCAAAATCAAGTGGTAACTTTTCGTATTTGATTTTACCACAGCAACAACATCTAAAAACAAAACCAAACAGCAATCAGCATACATCAAAAACATCAAAATCAAGCCACCTACTCTATGGAAATACATCAAAAGCCAATCCCTTACCCTTCCACAATCCTATTTTTGGCCCAGTCATATCACGTTCAGCTCTTAACCAATCAGAAAATAGGACAATCGACGAAGAATTTAATACAGAGAGCAAATCAGACACTAATGTCAATCCATTTTTATTAAACAGTCCAATTTCACTAACGCTCTCAAAAAGTAAAGACATGAGTTCAACTGATGATGTATTTGATATCAGTCTTGAGAGACAACAGAATACGTTGAATGAGTACATAACTGTGCCAAAATACCTAAATATTTTACAGAACAACACAACAGAGCGCGTGAATGATAAACCCGCAGACATACTTGCAGACACGGACAGTAGTCCCTCGGGTAACACGCGTGTAATCATTAATTCCACAGCGAACCAGTACCAAGACGTATACGACAACATTACTGCCAACGATTCTGAATATGATACACAGATATTGAACGAATCCGATTTAAGTAATCCGAATTCCGAAAGTAATAATAGTAACGCGACTGAAAAGGATTATTTTTTAGACTTAGACTCTGACGAATCAAATTTTTCATATCAGGATGCTACAGATGAGGGAGATATGAATTTCAAGGCAATGCAAGATGCTTTGATGAATCAAAACGATATAGAGAAAATCGCTCCTACTGTTGAAAACAACATGAGAAATGAAAACCGTGCATTGAACCATGAAATAATTATATACAACGATGATAATGATAACAGTACAACCGTCGAAGATATCACCTCTGAACTAGCTCGAGATGACATTGCATTGATACAAAGTGATTTGACTAATAAATCTCTTATACATTTCTATCCTTCTTCAGTGGATAAAGGAAAGACCTCTGAGGATTTTAATAGTAATGATATTAGTTCATCTTCTAATAGAGAAGAAACATCTAAGAATAAATCTCTTATACATACTTTTGCTTCTTCATCTTTGCACAACGAAACGAATTCTTCTAATGTTAAAATTAGTTATGGTAGTCCATCTTTTATTGGGGTTAAAACTTCCACAAATTCCAACGATACACGTGAAAAGAGTAATTTGCAAAGTAAGGATGGAATGAAAATTATTGATAACAGTAACGTTATAATTGTTAAAAATATCACTGATAAACTGAAGAACCTGGCTGACGAAAACGATACACGTGAAAAAAATGTTACGAATGATAAAAAAGAACGGAACAAGAATAACACAAGCAATGATATAATTGATGAAATTGTGGACGATATGGAATTTTTAACAAACCTGACGATAAACAAAACCAACGAACTCGTATTAATGAATAATGTGACAGAAATTGTGGTCAGTAATGAAACATCTGCTAATAGCTCCCTATCGCCCATTTCCCTAAATAATACAGAAGTGAAAAATAAAGGAAAAGGAGCTTCTAACGAGATCAACTCAGGGCTTTTCGATATCACCAATATAAATATCCCTAACAGTATGACTGTTGATGATGCATATGAAATACAGAATATTGATACAGACAATAACGGTACATTGAAAAAGATAAGTCATGAAAACACAACTCAATTAAACGAAAGTCTACCGATTAAACTTAAAAAGATGTGTCATGTTAAGACCAATATGGAGCTTCTAAGGGGTCAAGATTGTGACGTCACGGGGGACATGAGCATAGGGGCTGTTTTTAATGCGCCTAAAAATGAATCCCTAGGGACACGTTTCGCAGATGAGAATGAGATACAAACTGCCGGTCGCCGGAAGAAGAAAAAGATGAACGATTTCAAAGCGGTCGTCGAGGAGAGCTCTTTGAGACATATACAACCCAACGAGACAGTTTTATTGGCTGAAAATTCAAAAGGTTCATTGGCTGGAAATTCAAATAAATCATTTGCTGAGAATTCGAATGGTTCATTGACTGGGAGTTCGAACGGTTTATTGGTTGAGAATTTGAATGGTTCATTGGCTGAAAGTTTAAATGACTCATTGTCGGAGAGTTCGAATGAATCGATTTCATTGGCTGTGAATACAAACAACTTAAACTTATTGGTTGAAAATAAGAATAAGAATACCTCACAAATTGTTTCATCAAAAGTTAATTGCACAACTTTAAAAAAAGTAAATTTAAAAGAAAGTCAGAAACCAAATTACACAGCAGAAGTACTGACTTCAGTTCACGATCCAACATCGATAATTGTCAATGGCAGTCTTGTGAAAATCAACAGTACTTCAAATAAGAATGAAACGAAGATCGACAATGTCACATCAAGTGCCAACAATGTCACATCAAGTGCCAACAATGTCACATCAAGTGCCAACAATGTCACATCAAGTGCCAACAATGGCACATTAAGTGCCAACAATGGCACACAAAGTGCAATCGGTCAACCAAACAGTGCTACACCAAATGCAAGTGCAATCGGTGCACCAGATGGTCGGATTAAAGATGTTCTGATTAATACGACGACGTTAACAGATGAAGAAGTAAAAATTCTTTCAGATTATGGTTACGATGTACTCGAAAGTGAAATTGACACAAAATTGTCAAACAAATCTTTAGATAACAATATTGATCTAGAAGGTTTAAATGGTGGTGACACTATAGATGAAAAGACTGTTGCTAAACTAGGGAATTTCTCTGTTGCCGATGATAGTAGCCTCGAATCAGATTTATCGAAATTTGGGAATTTGGGAAATTTTACTGCTGCAGAGAGCGATCTTTATTCGGATTTGCCAAGTACGGAAATAGATTCATCTTTAATGAATATGGGAAATAACAACGGGGCGAATGATTTTAATCTAAAACATTTAGAAGGAAATATACTCGACAATGATAGCGACGGCGGTGAATCAGATTTGAAGAATAACGAAAGAGTTGTAGGATTGGAGAATGATATGCTGGCAAATGATTCTATTACAAACGCTTCTTTAGACAATGACATTGCAACGGATAGTGTTTCAGTGAATGAAAATGGCGCACTTCCACCAAATAACTTTGTTAAAGAAGAGACTACTAGTATAAAAGTAATGGAAAATAATGATGATAAAGGAAAGAAGGTAAGTCAGGAAATTAATCTGAAAGGGAATTATAAAACTAAAGATTTAGTGAATCAAATGTTTGGCAGTAAAAGTGCTACAAATATAACTGATGTGGATGATAACGCACCAATAGACATTGATTTAGGCAAGGAAAGGAAAATACAGACAAAAGACTTAAGTTCAGAAAGAAAAAGTAACACAATGGCGTTAGATACAACGGAAGGACAAAAGAGTACAAATATACAAACGGAACCTATTGAATATGATGATATAATGACTGCATATTCAACAATAAAATCGAGTACCGGAAACAAAAACACTTCCACGGCTGTAGATGAAAGAACGGCTCTAAACAATAGTACAGGTGTAGCAATAGAACCGAAAAAAGACTTTAGTTCCGAAATCAAAAGTAAATCACCAAATAATAGTAAAGAATTAACAAAGAGCCCAAAAAAAGACTTTTACGCTGCACTAGAAAACGAGCTAAATGAACAATTGAAAAGCACAATACTAAGTATGGACAGCCTGAACCAATCCCAAAGTGATTTATCGGGACTATTCATCCAAAATATTGTTGAAAGAAATATTTCAGATAAAAATAAAAACCTTTCAATTGACGATCAGTTTTCAGCGCCAATTCGTCTAAAGGCCGTGCAACACGTGGTCGAATTTGTTGACCAAGCGTCAAAAAAGAAGAACAGTACAGATGATGAACCGCAAGAAGACGTTGGGAGTAATAATATAACACCAGCGTTGTTTGAATCGAAATTTCAGACTATAGGGGCCAACAAAACAGACGCATCGATGAAAGAAGGTATGATGGTGGATGATAGTGAACTGGAAAGCAATGATGATGAAGAAACTCATGTAACAAATACTACGAGCAAACATCTAGTTGCTGCAGGTAACAATACACACAATAAGAGTGACGGAGGGAAAGACGTCTACATCTCCTTTAATTATTATTTTGGAAATCATGATGGCAATAAAAATCATCAATTAGTCCCACTTGCTGCTTACCACAAATCACCTTCAGAAATAAGTCGAGAGATATCTGTAAACGGTCATACAACACATAACATGATACAGAGTAAGTCAACTGATGGTGATAAGTTGAATAACCCGCCTAAAAGCTTAGAGAAAGATTTTTCCACCACAAACAATGAGGATGAAAAGTACAAAATTCATCTTTACAGTGATGATGATAAAGAGGAAAAAACAAAAGACCTTGTCGATGACGATAACAACCATTTATTCCGCTACACCGTCGACAACGGGGATCAGGCAGATTTTCAAAAGAAGACATTTGATTTATACGATGGAGATCCCTTAGGAGTCTCATCTACTTCAACTGGGAATAAAAAGCAGTCTTCTCCAATCAAAAACTTTGTATATAGCGCAGATGTAGCGTTACCTGATTCGCCAATCTTAAAGCGGCCGAGTGCAGGTGTGCTAGAACCACGTGACTATAATCTGGACCCCGACGATGACGTCAAGAAATTATCTCCACATGATTCGCATCTTCACCATTTTCTCTCATATAAGGGGCATGCTCAGAACACGGTTCTACTTCCAGTTGATTACTCTGTGAGTAATGAGAATGGGTTTTGGGATGGACATGTTGGGGAAGATAAAGATGCAGAGGCGAAGCTCGATGCTGATGATACCCATGAAGAAGATAATGCTGATGATAAAGATATGGAAGAACATGATACGTTTGGATGAGTAGTGAAGAAATGCTTTTTGGGAATGCGATGTTATAAAATCACAGATCCAAACTCTGACGGTTTCCTTGACGATATCAACCGCAGAATTGACAGAAGCAAAAAATACGAACAGTTTTGGAGTAATAACTTTTTAATGTTATTCGGGTTATTCTAATGTCATATTTCTCGTTTTGGTTGCAGTTTTGGACCTCAAAAGTAGCGAATTTCAGCCAACAAAAACATCAAAATAAAGACGTGGAGAAACATGGCTTGTTTTCCGACTTTATATTAAGCAGATTAGGCATTACCGGGCACTTATTCTAAACTGTGTAAATCATAATCTTGAACTCTGCGCTGATGATACCCATGGAGAAGATGATGCAAATTATAAGGATATTGAAAAACATTACACGTTTGGATAAAAAGGATTTAGTTGGGTGCTTTTGCAATTATGATTTGTTTTTTTATTTGAAAAATGCTCTAGTCAGCATGTCAAACTAGGTTAGAATTTTGAAATTACGCATAAATTATTAGATGAAGATATCGGATAATATTTTATCGTTACATCACAAAGCATTATGGGATTATTTTGGTGATAATTAACATTCTCATCGTAGTTGTTTAAACAATGAGATAGAATGTTATTTATCACCAAAACAATCCCATAATGCTTTGTGATGTAACGATTAATGGTTAATCCGATATGATCTATTATCGAAGAAATTTGAATGACGTATTTAAATATATTATAGCGAATACGTAATTAAAACAGATATTCAAAACACGATTTATCGGTTCGAACGCATGTAAAACAATCTGAAGGAGAGAAGATGCCTTCCAACATCGCGGCCATATTGGAATTTCTTTCGAATAGTTCTTCTTTGTTATACACAGGTGTAAAATGTTATGAGACATCTCATATGTGTAAATTTATATTTAATTTATAGAAGCATCTATTACGATAAGTTTTTGTTTACACACATATATTTTATCTAGAATATTTCGACGTATAAACACGTCTTTATTCAATTAACTACAAACAAGTAATGGTAAGAATCACAGAAAAATTAGGAAATCATCAAAAAAAATGTTACATATGTTGCAAGGTAACCAATTACTATATTGGACATAAAGACAATGACAGCATGCGTAATAATATGTGTGTAATTACATTCACAAGAAAATATTAATGTCTCTATAGAATTTTATCTAGGTTCATTTTTGAAACACTAATGATCAGATAGTCGGAATATGTATTTCCTAGGGCGATCCTTCCTTTTCTTGTATTTACTCGTTATAAATGTTTGCCAAGTTATATCTTTTGGTTTTTCTCTTATAGTTTATAGCTTATGGTTTTTTCTATTAGTTGAATTGTAAATTTTTATATTTTATCAACGATTCC
>JAUKPT010005713.1:0-10249 GCA_032273505.1 Nanomia bijuga | reverse complement strand
TCCTGAAATTTCAATCAGTCCTAAACTTCACATGCTGGAAAGCCATATAATCCCTTTTATAAGAAAATGGAGTGCTGGCTGTGGATTTTTTGGAGAACAGGGTGGAGAGAGTATTCACAGCAAGATTAACAATTTGAAAAGAACTCATGGTAGTGTTCAAAATCAGGTAGATCGTTTAAAATCAATTATGCAATGCCATCTGTCGTCTACAAATCCTAATGCACGAGTCAAACGAGTATTCAAGAAGCCACGTAATTTAAAAAGGAAGATTGTAGAATAAGTGATAACTTCTTAGAACTTTAACATTTTTGTATATATTTATTATCATAACGTATGTCAAAAAGAAAAATTGGCATATGGAAGAAGAAAACAATCAAAAGTTATATGTTATCTGTTGATTTTATTTCATTTTTGTGTCACCCAGCCCTTGATATAGCCTTATTCATTACTTATGCCTTTTGTAAACACTTGTTTCTTTCAATTCAAGCCTTTCTGAAGCAATTAATTGTCAAAAGCATTCACTAAATACGTTTATTTTCTGAAGAATGTACATTTTGACAGATCATTTTCTATCTATTTTCACAATTTGATACCTCTGAAGTATGGGTAAAATTAAGCCTGTAAAAAAATGATACAACTACCATTTAACCTTAAAAAGTTACTTAAAGCATTTTACTGTAGAGAACAAAAGATATTTTGCCACGGAAAACTCGCATTTTTCATACATAGAACTTTGCGCGCAGGCACTCATTTGTTTTGATGCTGAAATTTCCGTTTTTCGTAAAGACGATACGACTGAACTAATTCACTTAAAAGGTCCCTTCCTTGTTTAAAATGCCGACCGAATATCTAGCTTAATATTTGATAAATTAAAGACTCATCGTAATAACATACACCGAGATATAATTAACTATGTAGAGGTTATCGGTTTACACTTCGGTATTTGTTTACTGATCAAAATACAAATTCTCCCAACTTGTATCCCGTCAAAATGCCGCGTTCAAACATATGTTCAGTCAGTGGCAGTCTGCAGACACCCTCTGTTCTGTCAGTGGCAATCTGCAGATAGCCTCATATGAGTTTTTGGCCGATTCCCTTTCGAGGAGCATTTTTTTTGAAAAAAATGTTTTTCTTTTATAATTTTCATCCATTACATAGACATTCCCGATAGAGGCAGTATATATTAAGCTCTACTAACAAAATCAAGTTTGCTGCCTTTTTTGTGAATAGGAATGTCTGGAGCTGTTTTTAATACATCGGGAATAACCCCTTCTTGGAATGACAAATTGACAAGTTTAGATAACCATTCAGAGAAAAGATCCTTATACGTCTTAAGGATAAGGGCATATGGCCCCCTCTAAAATCTCTAAAAGTATGAGATCTAGGGATGCCCTTCGGTATAGTACTAGGCCTATATTAGACCTTTCAAAAAATTCCCACTTTACCCCATGGGTCACGTGACGAAAATGCTGATCTCAGCACTTTTTCGCTCCCGTCAGCAAAAATTATCGGAAATCTGACACTATGGTGTCCTAACTTTTCAAATATTCCCTCCACTGGTCCAAAGTGGTACTGTTAAGAAACTGTTATTTCTTAGAACATACTCAGTACTCAAAAAAGAACCAATTCACTGCAAAAAATGTGTCAAATGTGGAAAAAATACACAAATTTTTCAAATTTTGGAATGAGGACCTTCGACAAATGGCTCATAATTTGTCACCCTTACCCCTGTTTGGCACCATTTTTGAGTATATAATGTGCCTAATACATAAAAACTAAGAGTCACCAAGTCACAGGTTCAACGGGTTTGTAGATGTTGAGAAATTATAAATGTGGAAAAAATTCACAAATATTGGAAGTAGGACCTTCGACTTATGGCTCATAATTTTCCACCCCTACCCCTGTTTGGCACCATTTTTGAGTATATGTGCCTAATACATAAAAACTAAGAGTCGCCAAGTCCCAGGTTCAACGGGTTTGTAGTTGATAAATTATCAATAGTTATTAGAAATCATCAAGTGAAATCAAATCAAAGATCAAGTGAATCAATAATATCATTAATTTCAAGAGGTGGTTGGAGTAAAAAAAATTGAGTGAGGGGGATTAAAACACGAGTTATTGTTGTTGCCTCTCGCGGATAAGAAATCTTTATAACTGCCTATAACTTCTTGCAATAAAGTACGCTGAAAATAGAGATAGATAGCTGTGTAGAAATATTTATCTATTTAATCTTATCAGATTAAGGATGCGGAACTAACATCGGCAATTTGGACATATTTTATAGATTTTTGCAATGCATATATAACTTCGTCAATTTCTTCAAGCAATTGTTTCACATATTGTTAATACTGACGAGCACTTTAATATGACATTATTTTTGAAATTAAAGAAGATGCGGTCAGAAAAAGGGAATAAAAATAAAAATCGCAAAATTTGAATGACACATTATTTTGAAATTCTGCGAAATGTAATTAAGACGTAAAAAGGTGCGAAAGTAAGGTGACCGAGAAATTTTCATGCCGTGAGATATTTTATACAACAATTAACTCTATTCAATATGGGATCCGGCTACCCCTTGTTTAGTATGGGGGATATTGCCCTCTTCTTTTAAGTTACATATCCATGAGTAAATAGCGAAGGCTAAGGGTTGCCTCAAACTTTTATCTCGGTATCTACCGACCAAAATGCTTGAATCAATCTGCAAATCCTTTATCTGACCACGCAAACATATACGGGCACAAAACTGTGGTTTTGTGAGTGTGTGT
Organism: Nanomia bijuga; assembly: GCA_032273505.1. NCBI lineage: Eukaryota > Metazoa > Cnidaria > Hydrozoa > Siphonophorae > Agalmatidae > Nanomia > Nanomia bijuga. The sequence goes on along the minus strand of JAUKPT010005713.1, from coordinate 7,484 downwards.
ATATGTATATATATTTATATATATATATATATATCAAACTTTAGTCACTGATATGACGGGAGTGCAGCATTTATGTTCATTTATGTTCATTAATGCCAAATCCATTCCCGAGTAGACAAGGCACATTTGTCCATTGGATAAGAGCCGGTTTGAATCCGGACGAAGTCAAAGCAGAGCCGGTAATAAACCAACTGGATGAAGTTCTATCTGCACTTCTTGGGATTTGCCTACTGCTAAAATATGGGTGGTGCTAGCAAAGAAGATATACTTGCAAGATTATGTGCTGAAGCTCCTAGTATTATTGTCTGACTGTATCAGACAGTACTCTTTAGATAAATCTACCGACCGAGCGGTAAATTACTCCTTAAAAAGGTGTACGAGATTTCAGATAAAACAACAGGATTTCTGTAAATATTTGTTGAAACAATAAGACTTCTTTGGAAAGTGTACGAGATTTTAGGTAAGTGATTGACCCCTCTGTACTGACCCCCCCCCCGAAAATCAGATTTAAATTTACCCTTATTGATATGTCGATAAACCATTAAATTGACTACAATCCAACAAAATCATCGTCAAAAATGATCAATTCCAATTCACAACAAGCATATTATATTGCATATTAGGATTTAATAAATATAACCACCGAATTTATATAAATCCTAACAAGATAAGAAAGCAGAGACAAAGCTATAATCTTCATAAATGTATCGTAACAATAGCCCAGCTCTCCAGTTCAGTACGACAACACACACTAAGTAGTCATTCCCAAAAAAAACAGATTATTGGCAAAAAAAACATCTAGGAATTGCACATGGTGCCCCCAGCATAAACTATTCCCCAAGTGTGGGAAGAATTATGATCCCTCCCCAGGAAAAATGGTAAAGCAGCCTTGATTATTAATCATTAAAATGAAGCCGAGAGAAAGCAAAAAAAAATGTGAAAAAGGTGAAAAAGGTGAAAAAGGTGAAAAAGGTGAACAAAGAGAAAAATCTCTGAGATTTAAAAGCATCAACATCATGATTAAAGGCGTTATGGCTATTTTTCTTTATTTCAAGTTGTATTTCTACTTTCTATTTACAATCAAAATTTTTTGAAAACAAAATATTTAACCAGTCAATTGGTACCTGGGATTGTGATAACTCTTAAAAGTTGGTGGTTGATAACCAATTCGTACCATTTTGAGACTTTCAATCTCCAGGCTAAATGGACCTCCTTTTTTATCACACAAAGAAATACCAATTGTCCGAACATTATCAAATTCATGCTGATTGTCTTGTAACCATCCTTGATAGGTCACTAAAAACTTAGTGAAAGGAATCCTATCAATTTCCCAATATGGTCCACCTTTAGTAAATAGAAATCCTTGAAACAGGTCAAATTTATTTTCAAACATTAACATTGATTCAGTCTGAATGTTTACAAAGTAAGGACGTCCATCACCCCGGTATTTAATTTCAATACAATCATAGTATGATAAGTCTGTAGTTTCAATTTTATTAAATAAACCTTTTATTGGTTTAGAACGAATAGCGCAAAAACCAGAATGATCTATTTCTAAATCATCATCAACATCAATTGAAACATTGCCATGAAAATGCAATCGCCCATGTTTACTTGTTGTTAGATTTGCGTCACTTTTACCTCCTATCTCTGTATCCGTTAGGCACACAAAGTTTTTGATACTTTTAGGATTAGTGAAGTCATACAAAACTTCAGTATCTTTTTTATCAACATGTTCCATAGAAAACCCTTTTCATAAGGATACAGCTTCTTTTTTAACCCATCTTCCACAGTCTGCAACCAACTGTTTGGCAGCAAGCCTTGCCGCCATTAATTTAGCAACACTTCTAAATGATACAAAAACACAATTCAACAATGAACGAATTATCATTAAAACATATAATCTTAACTGTCATAAAGTTAAGATATTTTTGAAACAAAAAAATTCAGTTTTTCTTTTAAGACGAAGAAGAGAATTTATCTAACTAATTCAAACATGACGAATAGTAAATCACATTTTCACCATATTTTGGCACTTTCTCATGTGAGCCAGATTCTTCTCAGAAAATCTGGCGTCCTCATTTTCTTTCTACCATTGTCTCCTAAAGAGAGAAAATCTTGTCCGCCGAAAATTTTGTCCCATAAGGTATATTAAGTGATTTGTGAAATTCAAAAGGCAAAGAATAAAATAGAGTCGACTGACGAACAGAAAATATTCACTACTGTACGCTTTATTGTTTTTGAATGTCGTTCTACACGTTATGGGTATTTTTCTTCTCGTCAAAGAAACAAATTGAATTTATTTGTGGTCTAATCTTGCGTGATTTAAGAGGCGAGGACAGTGATGAATCGTGTTCAAGCTGTCAAAACCTTTTTCAATACTCCCTAGAGAGACTACGTTGATCTCATAAAAAATCTTCTAAGAAATCTGATTCAAAAAAACAAGAAGTTGAAAGATAAGTTTTCATGGCATATCCTAGTTCAGTCTTGAATGCAATAGAACATATAAGAACGAGTTTGGTTCTGAAGGGTATCTGTGGTTAGACAATGCAATAGGCTAGTGTAGACTCGACATGACTTCGCAACAGGAGGTTCAGTTTCATTATTTTTCTTTTGGAAGTTGAGAGCTAAATGTCGTATTTGAAGTCCCTCACTGTGCAAATCCAGGGAAGAGGTATTGATACTTTAAGGTATTGAACCTTTCGCGTTTTCGCGTTTTTTGACCATTTTCGCGAAAGTAAATTCCCGCGAAAACTACTGACATGCAGATTCGCAAAAGTTAATCTCACGCGAAATGGATCAAGAAGCCTATTCGCGAAAGTTAAATTGGAGAAAAAAAACAGGCAATGACATCTGATTTTTTTTTCCTGCGCCACTGCCTTGAATACATCCCGAATATCACAGTTTCATGAGGAGTTACAAAGAATTCAACATATGCGATGAAAATGTATCCGCAAACATGACTAAGTATTATCAGAGGAAAATTTGTTAATTGGTATTCAAAACAAGTCTCAGATCAACTCAGCGCAGGCAAAGCCTTAGAGAGCGTGCAAATTCCTGAAGTTATCGATCATCAAACCCATACACGCTGGATGGCTTGTTAAATTTTACAATTTTATGTCATCGGCTGACAGAAAGAAATACATCGAGAGTGGATGGAGAGCATCAGGCATTACAGATGCCATAAAAATGGGTAAAGCAAATCTCCCATCTATTGATCCATTAGACGATCTTGGCCCATTGCTACCCTCAACAGAGGAATTAGATGAAAATTTTTAATGATCACCAGATGAGCAGAATGGACCAAGAAGTAACAGCGATAATCAGTCAAGTGATGAGGACTCCAAGTCGGAGTATGATGTATTTTCATAATTGTGTGCACGAGAGAGAAAAAAATGATCTTTGATATAATAATCATTTTCTTATTTTTTTTGTTCCAAATTCCCAAAATATTTAAAGAAAAAATTATACAAAATTGCAAAATCGCGAAAGTTTATCCCACGCGAAATGCACTTTTACAGTGGATCACGAAAGTTTATTTTACGCGAAAAGGATTTAGTTGGTCATTCGCGAAAGTAAATCCCTAAAATTTCGCGTTTTTTTTAAGTTTCTCCCCGGGAAAGTTCTCCCCTTAAAATATTATTTATACATACTGGCATGTGTTGATAGTAAAACACATTGTTAAAAGATCTGCAGAGTTAAGTTGACAAAAAAGATGAAGAGTTTTATGCTACAGCATGTACCATAGCAGCTGTAAACAATATTGAAGTTTCTGTACCTGGTGGAAGCAAATTGTCACTGTGGGATCACGCTATGATAGATCTCCAGAGTTGACTCAGTCAAAAATGTATGAAAATGGAGTCTTTTTGGTCCCATAATTCAATAACAAGATTCTTTCAAGACATGCGTTTTTCACTAAAAGATACAGATCATTTGGCAACTTTCGAAAAATTTCGACAGACATTTGACACAATGGGGCCGTTAAACTTTTTTCCAGATGTTGAAAAATGTTGCAGTCTACCTTGGGCAGGGACTTTAAGTATATTTTCTCTCCTAAAAAGTTCCCAAATATGGAAATTATATCAACAGCGATGAAGATGAAAATGCTGCCACGTCTGAAATAAGATATACAAGTTGTTCAGACCGTCCAGAGTCAGATAAAAAAATGAAAAATACTATTATATAACAAAGAGAACACTTTTGGTCCCGTAACTCAAGAACCAGATTTTTCCATGATGCAGTTTTCGTTAAATGATGCAAAATATTTTGCACAACAAATTTAGATAAAAAAACATACATATTAATGAACTAAATTTTCTGCAAAATGCAAAATTATGGTACTTTGACCAAGTGGTCAAAAGGTGCTTTTTCGCGAGAACAAGATTTTTTGGAAATCAGGCTTAATCAGTCTCTTTTTGCTATTGTCCTCTAACTTCATGCCAAGTTTCATATAGATCCCATGCCTGGTTTTTGAGAAAATTGTTAGACATGGAGCCCTCCCCTAATTTAGGAACAAAATCAACACTTTGGGCTGTAGACTAGAACTGTTGGCTAAAAAAAAGTGAAAATTGGTATACATTCAGTTTTTTTTTTTGATATCTCTAGGAATGAAAAAAAAAATTATTTGCTGAATTTTCCTTCCTTTTATTTTAATTTAATTTAACACCTACTCTGTCACGAGTTAGAGGACTTTTTCTTAATTTTCAATACATTTCAACCAGAAATAAAACACTGGATATTTTTTGCATCGAAAAAGATATGATGGTTATTTTTTCAGGATATGAAAGATGTTTGTTACACAAAATTCCCATTTCTGCAAAAAAGAGTGTCATTTTTAGAAAACTTTATTAGGTCATCCAATGCATGATTTTCAATCAAAATTCAATGAAACTATTTTCAATGCAACTAGAGGTCAAAAAAGCAGCATGCAGAAATTTTTAACAAATAATATTAATGGCTAGGAAAAATGGAAAGTGAAACATTCCATTCTCAATTGGAAGATAATAAGAATTTAAAATTGAAATTGTAGGATTATTTAAAGATTAAGAGAAGTTAGTGAGTTTTTTTTAGGGATAAAGTTACACAGGAATTTTAGTTACACAGGGCAATTCGGAACGTAAAAAAAAAACAGGGCACATAAGTTAGCTAAAGTTGTTCATATTTAAACTTGATGTTTCTTAGCATTCATCAAGTCTAAATTTGGGACTAATCTGAGCATTTTTTGATCCCATCATTTTTCTTTATCGGAGGATGGCTGCCTTTTTTTTTTACGTACTGGAAAATTTGGACTCCCACAAGCACAAATTCCTTCATAATCTTTTGAAAAGTGGACTATGAAGCACAAATTATTGCTTAAAATGTTCTCATTGGTCTTGTAATTTAAAAACATCATGAAGACCCTCTAAACTTCACATTTGTTATTTGTGGCCCAAAAAAAGATTCAGACAGGAAAACCAGTTATTAGACTGGGTATAGGTCCATATCTTATTTTTTTCATACATTTTTCATAACCCTACAATCTTAGGGACTTTTGAGCAAGAAAAAAATGTCCAAAAAAATGTCCATTTTTTTTACCCCATTTTGCCCTAAACAGAGCCATTATCTTTGGACTCGACCATAAAATTTACCTTAAAGTTAAATTTCCAGAAAATGAAAGTTAAGATGAACCATATCATAGCTCGGGCGAAGGGCAAATTGCCCCCCCCCTTTCATGTCGATCATTGAAAATATAGGATTCCTCACTGCAGGTCAAGTTGGCGTGTCTAATACATACATAGTTTTCAAGCTGCTTGAGGTGTTTTCCAAAAGACCAGAATGGTTGGGGTTGTGTGATTTGAGAGAACAGGCAACAAGAGTAACAGTTAATATAAATAAGTATATCTTTTATGAGATACCATATGCATCTTCAATGACATACTAACTTTGAGTCACAGAGACATAAATGTCAATTTTGGGCAAATATGGGAAAATATATGGGGTAAAATCGTCACTTTTAAGTATCTAAAATGTATCTCAAAGTAATTAAATGACCAGCATTATATCAATTAGCTATCTTGGAGATCTTCTATTCATAATACATCACATAACCACCCTCTCTTAAGATCACAGAATGGAATATCAGAGGTTTCAATTCCAGGGTTGCGAGTAAACTGAATGACCCAGATTTTCTTTCAGAAATTCAAGATTCAGACATTATAGGCAATGTAGAGACCCACATTTATGATGAAATATCAGATAAACTAGACATAGCTGGTTTCTCTAGGGCACAACACAAAAATAGAAAAAAGTTCAAAAATGCAAATAAATCATCAGGTGGTAACAAGCACAAGACATTCATGAACCATTTGAAACAAAAAACAAGGACATCATTTGGCTAAAACTAAAGAATCAATATCACAATAACCTAAATGATATATACTTAGGATCAGTGTATTTTAGCAAAGAAAATGGTACCCAATCCATTCAGAAGAAAATTAGAAATTTATCTGCAGATATAGAACTGATCAAAAGTAATGGAGGAGATATACTGATTCAGGGTGACCTTAATGCCAGAACTTCCCTCGAAAAAGATTTTCTACCACTAAATAAATTCAATAATGACCTTCAAGCAGATCTTGAAGTTGATTGAGCGTAACTCGATTGATCAAATTATTAATCAAAAAGGGGAGGGAACTACTGGAACTCTGCATTATATGCTCACTTGAAGCACAAATGATATGACTGAAAATGATGGTATGTACCATTCGTGCTTCAAGTAAGTATATCTAGTTGAAGTAAATGTGATCAAAAATAATCATTTTTACTGATAATCTTAATCATTCAGAAAGTAGTTTGACAAGTCTAATCATTTTTAATCATTTCTTATATTTTCCTATCATTTTTGATCAAACTGGACAAATTTAATCAAACGTGTTCGAATCCGATCACTTCTGAGTTACTAGTGATATTCTAAGGCCTGGTAAATCATCAGGTATTGATGAGATTCCATACAAAATGATTCTATGCCTCCTAAAAACAAATCCCAAAACTTTACTGAACTTATTCAATAAAATTCTTAATTCTGCCTGTCCCATTACCATGTGGAACACATCAATTCTTAGTCTAATCCACAAAAAAGGATTGAAAACTGACCCAGGTAATTATAGGGCAACAGCGTTGTCATGCTGCTTAAGCAAATTCTTCGCCTCAGTGCTCAACCAGCCTTGTTCTGTATTGAAAATTACATTATAGCTGAGAACCAATTGAGATTCATGCCAGGTAACAGAACGTCTGATGCATTAATTATACTTTACAACCTATTCAATAAATACTGCAAACAAAACAAATACATATATGCCTGCTTTGTAGATTTAAAAAATGCCTTTGATAGTGTTCCAAGACATATCCTCTTTGAAAAACTCTTTTCATATATAGTCAGGTTGAAAAATGCAAATTTATCTCGAATTGTGCATTTTTGTGATACAAGCATGAAATTTGGCAGAATA
>JAUKPT010005712.1:0-10250 GCA_032273505.1 Nanomia bijuga | reverse complement strand
GAAGACAATGTAAAAAATTTTTTTTCGTGTTTGAGAGGATTTTCTGTAGCCCCCCCCCCCCACACACACACACACACTACTACTACCATCAGGATTAACACTATTTCATAAAAAATATGCAGAAGATTTCCCTACTCACCATGGTTAGGAAGAGTCCGAACTCGTCATCCATCTCTACTGTATCTCCATCCGTGAAGATGAAGTCCGGTTTACGTTCCTTCTTGCACGACAAGATGACGTGGATCTGTTGAGCTGCGACTGATAACACGGGCAGGTCGATTCGATTGAACTCATCGAAACAACCCCAACTACCAGATTGGGCAAGACCTAAAAGATAACATTTGTAATTGTATTTTCTGTATAGTCCACCCATTAAGTACGTATGTAAGAAAGGAGGAAGGGAGTATACAAAGGCGTAAATTGGGGCGGGGAGGCGTACATACTAAATGGAAGACTCCTTTGAGTAAAATTCACACTTTGTTATGGCCATTCCAATATACAACCTCCTATCAACCTTATGAATTCAACTAACCCTATTCAATAAAAGTGAAATAAAAATATTTAGGAAAAATAACTACCTTTGAAAATTCTCCCTAGACCTCTGTAATCCAACTGATCTGAGCAATTAAACACAACAACATATTTCCCAAGAGATTTTCCCATATCCTTAACAGTTTCTAAAATGAAAATCATGTTTGGTAAGAAGGTAAGAAGAAAAGTCTAAATTCCTGGAAAGTCTAGTGAAAAATATCAAACACAATAGCCTTTTCAACACGGTTTTTTAAAAAAACTGAAATTGTTAAGACAAAAGACAAATGGAGAACATTTTATTAACTTAGATATTATTTACCAAATAGGCACCACAAGACCCAATATGCAATTCCTTTTTAGTCACTTCAATGAAAATAATCCTTTAAGGATAATTCAATGAAAGTTTTCAAAATAAACTATTTTCTCATTTTCATATTTTGAGAAGTTTTATATATGATAGATATAACAAACGCGTTCGTAACTTGATATACTCTTGTACACAAAACACAAAATTTGAATTTCAAAAAGAATTAAGAAACTATAAAGTAAAAAAAGGTGACTAAAAGGAGACCAATATTTCCGAAAAATCCTCTGAGGAGACTAAAAAAAAAAACTATTTTGAAAAACTGCAAATACATCAACAATAAGATTTCTGGTTTCTGACTTATGACTATACCCGTTTTTCCAGTTCCAGCTGGACCTGCAGGTGACCCCCCCATCGACATGTGGAGGGCCTGAGCAAGAGTTATGTAACATCGATCGGTAAGTGGAGTGATAACCAAACGTTCACTGCACCCTAGGAACTCGTTCTGGTACAGGAAGTCCACGTCCGTGATGGATACCGTACACGTGTCCGATTCGTCGGTGAAATAAAATCGGATTTGTTTTAACCAATCGAAATCAGTGGGAGATTTCACGTGCAGTTTCACCTAAATAAAGAATAAGATGTTCAAAATACTTTTTAATACTAAAAAGATAATTAGACATAATATGCATGAATAAGGAGAAAAATAAAAGACACATTAGATCGAGAAAACAAATCGAGAAGACAAATTTTGCCAAAAAATCATTTTTATTTTTATTTAAGTGGATTACAGATACATTAGCAATCATGGTATTTCAACCCTACTGGCTACAGACTATCAACAATTTGAGGATCAGAAGTTGAGAAAATCAATGTTTAAACGTTTAAGGGACCAAGCGTCCCTACTTCTTTGCCTCAAAGAATCAGTGATCTGGGTAGAAATGAAACAACATTTTTGATAGTTTCCTCAAAACATTATTTTTTCATATTTTTTTTTGAGCCTTGAGCTCCGAAGAAATAAAACCAGACATGAAGTATATCCCTATAGTTCATTTTACCCGAACTAAAAAGATTTAAACGATGAAAGTCATTTTCAGCGAAAACATAGCATATTTTAACAATTAGGCGAATTATTACTCTATGGAGGAAATTAAAAGATGTCATTTTAAGTATTGTGTCAAAAAAAATCACGTGGTTCCTGTTACATAGATATGTCCTGGTTTGACAGCGAGGGTCGGTCGGTTGGATTCATTTTTCATCTTTCAATTTCTTTTTATTTTCTCATGTTGGCTGATAAGGAAAAACCTATGGCAAGGGACCTGTGAACTGCGACCTGTGAACATGTGGACCTGTGACCAGTTGACCTGTTGACCTGTTTTGTACCAACCAGATATTTATCTTAATCCTGTAATCTTTACTCTGTAGCGGCTATCCAATGAAAAAGAGAATCGTCCATTTGATCATAAGGATAAAAATAAAATATTTCGGGTGGGACATTAGTACGCCAAAAAGAAAGTGGCAGATGGGTAACAGGAACCACGCATATTTTCGTTTGGCTTTACGGAAAAACAATACTTAATGTTCGTAATACGCGTAATACATACGAGATGATCAAATATATCCCTTTGGTGAACATGTATCGTGATCAACGTCTCGTATTTCGTCCTCTCGACGTCCGTCAGGTTCTGTGTCGTCTTCTCGATGAGATGGTTAAGCAAGTCGAGAAACATGGCGTTCGTCTCGCCCATGATGCGTTTGTCGTGTTTCGCTTGCTGAAGAGCTTCGGTCGAATATCGAGTCCATAAGAATTGAAGTCCAAGCAAACCAATCTGAAAGAAAACAAGTTAAAAGGTGTGTTCACAAATTACAAGTAAATTTTATTTTGATTGGTTGAAAACAAAATCACAAAGAAACTGATTGGTTAACTCATAATTGCTCTCATTTTTAATTTAAAAAGCTTAATGCCATTAAAAGAATTTCATTTCGTTGAAATATTTAGATTCTGCATCATTACACAATCTTTAAATGCAGAATTCTCCTTTCTCAGGACGAAGAAGAGCCATCTGCGAGATTTCTACTTTTCCTGTGAAGCTCCTTTGTGCTTCGCGATTTTTATGGCAGCCTGGAACTTTAAAAAGCTTACTGCAAAACAAATATTAAGTATATGCATCAGTGCGAGGTTAAGATTAATCACCTCTGTAATTGGTTCCATAAGGATATAAAAAAGAACCTTACCTGTGCAACATATGAATCGATGAAAAGCATCAAATCAAAGTTTGCATTGTTGATCGCACTATACGCCTCCCTAATTATACTGTGTACGGATTGTCGAGCCATCTCCAGCAAGTTGTTCAACCACTCTTCCACGTTACCGATCGCCATCACGTATTTGTCGAGTTTCACTTTCTCGCCTTCCCTCGACTCGATGGCGATGATTTTGTTGTAATCACGTTCGAAGAATTCAACATATTTCACGTTGTCGAAGATATTCAACAAGTGGTTCTGAAATAAGAGAAGAAATTAGGTATAAAGGGAACGTCCAGATACAGACACCAATACACCAATTCAGCATGTTCGATGTTCGATGGGGTAAAGTCGCACCTACCTTGTAAAACAAAAGATATTAAACTGAACAAGATATTACTAACTAAAGGCATAAACGAGAGTAACAATAAAAGAAGCTCATCATATAGAGCATTATTTCTTTATAATAAATAGACAATATTTTAATTAATGTTTAAACATGATACTTTCAATTAAATTACACTAATAATTACTATAAACTCCATATAAATATACTGGACTATGATTTTTTACCCCATCAGTTAGTTTCCAACCCCTATGTTGAATTGGTGTAGCTGACTTTGTCCGCTAACCTTTTACCCCCTCCCCTACCAGTTAGCTGACATGCCGTATAACTAAGAAATTTGGAAACTTGCGAAATAAGAAAAAATTGAGATTTAGGGGGTCTTAATATGTAATAAAAGCGGGGGTGCTAGATTTTTTTTTCTAAACAAATAAGCAGGACGCTTATTAGGGTGATAAGAGTTACAGTTTTATTGTAGATGCTTCATTTTAAAAATATCAACACCCATGTTTCAAAAGTTTTTTCTTGTGTTTTCTTAGCAGACAATGCAATGCTTATCTATTTTTGAACGTTCTCTAAAATCAAATGAAATACGTCTGATCATTGGTCCTATACCCTGTTTTCCAATACAGTTCTATTCTAGGAAATAATTAATAGTGTGCTGGAATGGAATCTTAAGATGATGTTACGGCCGAGATTAGTGTTGAGATGAATATCCATAAGTGCGAATTTTAATGTTTCTTTTCTAGTATTTACTTAAAAGATAACGATACTCATGGAAGCCATATGATATGCTTTTAAAAAGAAACATATTTCAACTAAACGATCTTACCGGTATGTAAATTTTGGTCCCAACGAAAGAAATATACTAGAAGAAACAACAAGGGGAATTTACCTGTATAGTATGGGAATCACTTGCTTGTCCAAGAATCTCCAGCAACGAAGGATCAGAAACGAAGAAGAATCGTGGGAAGACAGAACGCTTTTTCTCTAGATAACCACTCAGCGATTTCTGACACAGTTCCAGTTGTTCCTGCATGTGGGGTAACAACTGTCCCAAAGCCTCGTCACCCGTGCAAGCTGCAATGACGTTCGGCATTTCACGGGCTCGCTGCATGATCTTCTGCCATGATTTATCGATATTTGAAAATCTTTTCGCTTCTTTTGGCAGCTGTTTTGCAATATCTCCACCGACGAAAACAGCTTCGAGATAAATCCACAAGTTCTGTACAAGCATCCATTTTTCAAGTAATTCACTTGACGTAGAGATCTTGTGAACCCAGTTTTGTATCTGTTTCTTGAACGGCGCATTATACCTAGGAAATGAAAAGATTATTAATCACATATGTAACTAAAAGAATCAGTATACAGGGGGGGGGCATGATAATCCATCATGACAGTTCTAGAGAAATCTTTACCATTGTAATCATGATTTTGTGGTAACTTATCTCAAGATTTAAAACTTTAAACAGGGGCAAATAACTCCAGAAAAAGTGACATAGATTTTTTGAAGTTTTTTGCCTCTCGCTCTGATACTTGCTAACTATTGCAAATAGGGGCTCTTCCAAGGTATGATATAAATACCGATTGGTAACATCCCCCCTCCCCCCCTTGGAAAAAAGACGTTTAAAATATTCTAAGATTTCTGATCGAACAATAGGATTTTATTTTATTATCATTGAAAAGGAAAATCCAAGTGCATTGTACCTGTTACTCAACAACGATCCCAGTACCATGAAGCTGTCCTCCATGAGGGATATGATTTCTAACGTCGTGTCACCTCTCAGTAACAGCTCGCCACGGTTCTTGAAGGTAGCGAACGTCAACTCGTGGTTGTTCCATTCAGACGTCACAGATCGCAATTTCGCTTCGATATCTTTTTCCTTCGTGGCTGCTATACAGATATCCTGGAAAAAAATAAAGAAAATCCTGAAAAAAACTGTTTGGACCCAAAGAGGCAACATGATGAGTAACAAAATATATGGTTAAGAACTTGAAAATTGGATATGCAAAGTGAAAATATCATTTCAGACCCCATTTTCTCCAGACAAGTATGTTTTTGATATACTTTTATAGTTAAGTATGAAGTATCATCCCAGTTGGTTTTTCTTTGTTTTCTTGTTACTATTAGGACTCGAAACATCATACTCACATCAAATAGATCTTCTTCAAATTGAAAAAAACTCTTAACCTTGAAACATGAAACTCACTTCTATTTCCTCTTTATTTTCAAGTAGTGGAGCTTCCATAATATTCTTCAGAAGAAACAATTCTGACTCGATATCAAAATGATGTTTCGTCACTTCGCTGATTTGTTTCCAATGGCGAGTCTTCATCGATTTGTGAGCCATCAATTCGAGAAGAGGACACGATTCGTTGAAATCATCAATTTTCTTCTTCAAGTCTTTGTAAGCAGGCCAGTTTTTTAGAGCAGGTGGAAGCCTCAAACATCTAAAAGAAGAGAAAGAAAATACAAGGTAAAGAGGCAGGTATTATTTTCTTTACTAAACAGACCATAACTCAGTCAGTTTTTCATTCCATGTCATGACTATGAATAAGCCCTTTCTACTATCAGGTAAAATTTGACATTTAGAAGAAACAATTAGTCATCCTTTTCATTAAATACCTTATTTGGGACGTTGGGGAGGGGGGGTGTGAATGGACAAGACAAACAGAACACTGAACTGCAACACCATACCTGTTTTGCAGATCATACAGCTCCGAATTAATTTGTTCGATGTTCACCTCAGCCCATAGTATTTCGAAATACCCATTCACTTTCAAGATTACGTCATTGTAAAGGTTGTAGAGCTTCTGCAGCAGGTTGAGTTCTTTCTTCGTCTTCGGGATGTCCGGGTATTCAACACGTTCGAGACCGAACAGTTCTTGTCCAGCACAACAACTATCATAACGCCGGTAGATGTTGTCGAAACGATTCTGAAAGCAAAATACAAAGTTCTTAATGATTTGATGATTTGATTTAATGATTTGAAACGTAACATTTCGCGGAGTGGTATCAGGTCATGCCAACGCGTATGTCTTCTTTCAACGCACTTCAATTCATTATGTTAATCATCGCCTTCGTACGATACTTACTGGACGGGGGACTTAGATGGCAGATGGCACACGATGCTCTTTAGCAAAGACAAAATAAACTACCGCATGGAAATGCCGACGGATCGACCATTACCATATGTGAGGGGAAAAGGTTAGTCAGTTTGATAGCCGACGAAACACTAGATGGAACTAGATGAGCCACTGTCTCTAAATGAGCTATCATAAGTACAAACCATAAACCATAATCGAAAGAAAAACAGAAAGTGTGTTTTGTTTTCTTTCAACAAAATACTTAAGAACATTGTTTTAATAATACTTCTAATATTCTTACGTACCTGGAATATCAGCAGCCTTTCACTTGCTTCAACAGGAGAGAGATTTGGAACGATAGGTCCATTCTTTAAGAAGAAAAGTTATTATTGATTTACAGCAAGATCGATTTTTTCCAGAACAAAGCTTCTTCGTGTAATAAATTAAAGATTTACTTCCCATAGAAAAAATTACCAATGTAATGTATGTTAAAGTAGCACTGAAAAGATTTTATTATCCAAAATAAATAAATTCACGTGATTAAACCAATCAAAAATACGAAACAACAGATGACTCGTTCATCTATAAATAGCAAACATGATTATACCTCTGTATATTGTTGTAAGAAGGAAACCAAATCCACATCAAATTGACCAATCCTCTCAGTAAGATTCTCCTTGAATGTCGGTTGCACCTCAATCAAGTTATCTTGAACATCTTTTGCAAGACCTTGAAGATTGCGCCACGCATACCGAATCATATCCACTTTCTCGATCTTGTCTTTGTCGACTGATATTTCGTACTTTGATAACATTGCATAAGAGTCCTGAAAGATTCAATAAATATTGATTTCAATGGTGTAGCAACAATGAAAAGACCAAATAATATCAGATTAAGATTCCATGTTGTCAATTTATAGTTTTAGTTAAGTTTTATTTGATAATCAAAAATACAATAAACAATCTAACTTTTAGTATAGTTTCCTCAAAACATTATCTCAAAATAGGATTATCATAAAAAGGTTGAAAGTCATGATTGCCATCTTATTCTAAATGTAAATCTACCTAAGTAGATCTTTTTTAATGTCCTACCAGAGGGAGTAAAAAAGCGAGGTTAAAATATTTCGAGCAAATTTGAGGGGTAGGTGAAAATAATTCTTGAATGTTTGAGGGGGAAATTTATGGTGAAATTTTGTAAGAGGGGGGAGTAAAATATTCCAATATTTCTTTGAGGGTGAAAAAATTCTTATATATTTCTTCGAATGAGGGGGGATTTTATTTTTTGCCGTATTAAAGATAATCACTCCTTCCCTCTGGTAGAACATTAAAAAGGACCTACCCCTAAATATATGCGAAACTCAAATGTTCTTTGGAAATTCTTTTTGTGACTATAGGGCCAAATAGAAACATATTAATTTACATAATCTTAATTACCTCAATGGGAGTCACCTCCATATCCATCTTAATTTCAGCATTTCTAAGTTCTTTTAACGAAGCCATTGCTTCTCTGACATCATCAAAATCTTTGATCGGTTGATTCAATCGTTTCGTATATGTATTAATGAACTTGATGAAGTCTGCCATCGAATCACTGTACTTTTTATCAGCAAATTTACCGAATGCTACAACCCATCCGCGTATTTCAATAGATATCGATAATTTAATTCGCTCTAGAATAAGAATAGAGGGGATATGTCAATGAAAACTAAGAACTTTTGCAACAGATGTTTAATGATGTCTGTTCCAAAATGATATTCAGTGATTTATGTTATGCATAACTTTGCCAATTTGTGTAAGCTTAAACCATGGCGAACTAACAGGTCAGTTCAATGTGCATGCATACTCACGTTTAGTACTTTCAGTTATCTGTTTGACCTAAATCTTCCAGGGCTTATTTATATTATTAAAAACATTTTTGGAAAAATCGATAAAATATTCGTGGAATTATGAAATACTTTCGATTTCACACAAAATAAGCTAAAACTCCCAATTTGATAGCAATTACAAATAAGAATTTTAAATCTTCAAGAATACATCTTTAGCTACGACATTGCAATTTATATAAAAATTGAACCATACAATCGGCAGGTAAAAATTGAAATTGAACTTTTTCTGTTTTCATATATATATCAAGAAGTTGATTGGCTCAATTTCAAATGTCACAATTTGATGCTTTGATATATTGAAAAGTGTAGAAAATATTTCTAAAAGAACCAATCAAAATCTTGATGATGTAATCTCGAACCAATGTAAGAATTTAATTAATTAGCGACTAGTCCAATAAAGTGAGACTTCTACTAACCTGTGTATAGAGCAACAGGGCCTGCTGCCACCCACTCCTCATTCAACTTGATCTCCCCTTCAACATCTTTATAATAACGAATCTTCATATCAATATCATCCAACGATGGATTTGCCGATTCAAACTCTTCAACTATCTTCGTCTTATCGGCTAACCACACATGACTATATTTCTCGTAATGGCTCACCGCTAGATCAACTTCTTTCTTCTGTGCGTTAATAATAGTCGATAATGAGCCCACTAGCTTAATAATCTCTTTATTACGACTAACATAGGGGTAATATGACTTGGCATTACCACCTATGGTTGAAAGTTCACTCACTGATATGTTATCGTCATTAACCGACGATACACTATTAGTTCGATTCGTTTTCAAGTTATTCGTTTTCGCAACATCCACGTGTGTTTTCCATTGCGTGTCCCATTGAGAAATATCCTTCGAGATACCAATGATCATGTGGACACACGTGTTCATGCAACTCTGTATTTCATCAAGAGCAGGACTAATCGATATATTAGGTATCACTAAAACAAAGTCTGATTTAAAAAGAGGTCCGTGAAATTTGGCAGTTTTGTCTTGCGTACTTGAAGCTTTTTCTTTATACGAGACGGATATGGTAGCGTGTATGCGTTTACGAATGTTATCGAGGGTGCTTCGAATAGAAGTAATGAGAGCGTCGATATTCTGTTGGCTGTAGTAGTCGAGAAGCTCGGCCGCTTTCTCTTCCAGGTTTTCTTTCATCCCGATGAGACAGCGAGCACCGGCTTTTGATGGTATCACAGCAGCGCTACCGAGTCGACTTGATTTCGGTCTTTTCAATGGTGTGCTGTTAGTAGTTAAAATGGGACTAAGGGCTCCTAGATAAAAAGAAAAAAAATATTGAGATGTTTAAACTTGAATTCTCGACTTAATTCTGGACTTAAATTTCATAAAGCAAAAAAAAACTTTATACAAAACAAAGAATATTGAGACTGAGATTAGGGGAGAGTATGAGCATTTTAGTTAACTTGAATTTATTGGGCCGTCATGAACTAAAAGTAGTCCGTGGGGCCGTAGAACGCAAAACGCAAAATAGATCCATATCGATCAAAACGTTAAAATGCCAATCAAATTCAAGTTAACTAAAATGCTCATACTGTCCAACTTGCCTACTGGGCAAATGGCTCAACTTCTCAAACTTTAAATCTAAAAAAAATATTGACTTGATAAAAATATTGATTTTCTAGAAGTAAAACCAGTAAAATATACTCTAGAATAGATGGAATTAAGTCATTTTCGAAATATTCAAATTTGAAAAAATCGGCTATTAAATCAACAATTTTTTCGTCATTTTCTAACGTTTTGTACTATAACTTTTGAACCAAATGAGATAACATCAAACCAATTAGTATTAAAGTAGTTGATGACATACATAACAACAATGTATTGTTGAAAATCAT
>JAUKPT010005711.1:0-10250 GCA_032273505.1 Nanomia bijuga | reverse complement strand
TGTGCCATTCGTACATGTAAATGTTTTCTGGAGCTTGTTCCTTATTTATTCAACAAATATTCAAACATCGAATACATTCTTTTAGGCAATATTTCGAGTGATTTTCTCGAAGGACGTTCTGGATGGTGGCAACAATTATGTGGTGCCGATTATTACAATGATGTTGTACAGTTCTTACAGACGGAAAAAACAATTCATTTGCGTTCTTTAGTGTCTATGGGATATGATATAAAAGAAATAAAATTGATTTTTGAAGGCGCAAAAAATAAGAGATCAGAGCAGCAAAAAGAGGAAATAGAATAGGAAATAGAATAGGAAATAGAATAGGTTATCATCTTACAGATGAAGGAAATATCCAAGAAAGTGACCAAGCAATATTGTATTATTATATTATTATTATATTTATTGCAATAGAAACTTGTGTTTTCTGGTTAAAATGAGTAAACAACTTTATTCACACGATAAAATAGAATCATGAAACTTTCTGTATTGATTTTTCTAAGACGATTGTTTGGTCTTTCTGCTTGTTTCCTTATCTTTTTTGAATCCAGTTAGTTAACCCCAATAGGTTGCTAACAGACCCCCAATTATAAATAGTGAACCTTGGAAAACCAAAACCAAAATTAATTGATCAATAATGATATCAATAATGTTTCATAAACAGCTTTTTATTTGAGCAAACTTTTTAATAAAATAAAATATCGATACATGGTTTCTTTACTAAGGAACTCTTCGAGAACGGTACCCTTGTTTATGATTTGTGCAACCTGTTTTCCAAGCTCAAGATGATCTTGGTTCTCTTCTTGGATCTCTTCTTGTTGGGCAATCTCTTCTAACTTTTGGAACTTTTCTTCACGCACTAAAAAGTTATCATTACATCTGCGTAGTTCTTCACAAGCTTCATCTTCTGACATGGATAAAATAACAAGATGATACCTTTATGTTATCAGATCGCATACACCTTCCACAAACCTTCCATAGAATTTTCGTGTGTCCATCACTCTGATTCTCCATGATGATAATGAACTAATACAAAAACCTTGATACGATTTTGCTCATTTTGGGGAAAATGCATCATTTTTTATTTATCTAACAATCTTCTTCAAAACCATGTGACTCATGTGACCTAAAGTGGGTCACATTTAGTACTTTTGGGGACTAGATTGTTGATTGAGATGAGATGAGTGTCACTACCCTCAAAGCCAGTACCATATTTGGTATTTTAGTCTCAGTATCTATTTTCAGCCTGACCTTACCCTGTTTGACAGTAGGTCATTTCCTATGCATAAGTTATGAGATGTGCGTCAACACCCTCAAAGTCAGTACCATATTTGGATTCTCCACCCTTGAATTAGCCTCTGTGCTTATTATCAGCCTGATCGACTATGCTTAATTTTGGGAGATTTTAGGGGTCAATAGCCAATTTTTCCATTGTTTATAGGTTTTTGAGCCCTCATTTTTGAATTATTTACCCTGGAATTGGTCCCAGTACCAATTTTCAACCTAATCCGACAATCATTATTTTTGGGGGATTTTAGGGGTCAATGCCCATTTTAGGGGCGAGCCAGTTCTCCCTTGTCTTCTAACTTTCCCCCACCCCTTCTAACTACCTCCACCCCTTTACTATCCTTGGCAAATAGTCACATGTCCTCTAGGAACCAATCAGAATCAAGCTACTTCCCGAGATAATTGAGATTGAAATTGGTAAATTTGGCTAAATAACACTGAATCAGCAGTTTTTTTGAAACTTATAACTCCTGATCATTTGAAACAAATATAGAAAAACCATACCATTTTTTTCATCGACTTTTCATGCCATATCCAGATATCTAGTCAGTATTTAGAATTTAACATTTTAAAAATGCACTTTATCCTTGAATGGTCCAAAATGGACCAAAATTAGGGTAATTAAGGCTAATAATGAATGAAAGCTTCCTATTCACACCGATTACCAGTTAAATTCGTAATTAGCATACTTATGACCAAAAAACATCAGACCCCATAGTTACCTGTCATGTTGACACTCAGCTCAATGAGCCTCTGGTTTGAATTGAATTGAATTGAATTGGATTTTATTTCAGCAAAAAATAAACAACGTAAAAATAAAAATTACAAATTACAAATAACAAATAATAAATTACAAATTTCAAATTGGTAAACGACTAAGACAAATATTTTTTTCTCATGGGTTATTTTTTGCTGTCTAAAGTAGCGTTTGTTAACTCTAGTAAAGAGCAAGTTATGCCGATTTAAGTAAATAATGAGTAAATAATGTAAGAGTGCTTGACGATCAAAACAGGTCGAGCTAAAATGAGAAAGACAAGGAGGCATCTGGATGAATCATGAATCTACCTCACATTTCTATTCGACCACCTTCAGTTATCATATTAAGCATGTATGGGATTTATTATTTTTATTTTACTCTAGCTATAAGACTAAATGCTGGTTGACCTAACAGACTTTTACACTCTAATGACTTGACTTAATTTGATGTTGTATAGCTTTAATATATCAGTTAGAATTACGGCTAATCCGATACCACCTTTAATATTTCTTCCCAATTTTCCAGCCAAAATATTTACCGTTTACCATTTACAGTATGGAAAGCCTAAAACTTTTATCACTAGATCATTCACTTGCAAGGTCAATAGAAGGGCAAGACATATGAGACGGAAAGCAGGAAGAGTAACGTAAATGTCTAGTAACCAGGGATCGAAAACATGCACATACTCGTAGACGTTGTCTGCAGAAAGGTTGCACAGATTTCTTCGTTTCACTCGTTTTGCTCCTTGTAACTGTTGCAGAAAGGAACACCCTCTTGAATATCACGTTCGCAAGAAGGAAAAAAATGTTTTCGGTCCCTGCTAGATATACGTCCCGACTAAGTGCCTCGGTGGCTACCGCCTCGGTCAAAAATAAAACCCAGCGAGGAAATCCTCGGAAGCTAAAGGCATCACCGAGGTCTTCCCCGGCCAGTTACACAAACCCCGGTCATAATTATTATACAAAACCAATTCCTAAGCAAAATATTAATTCCCTCTTCAAAAATATTACCAATAAAGTTCATCCCCGGTTAGATTTTTAAGTAAATACCTTAGTTGAATTAGTCACTCGACATCGGCAAAAGTTGCAGCTTTAAGTCTTTTCTCCGGCAGAGATGAAAGTGATCACCGAGGCACTTGGTCGGGATTTAGATATTACCAGAAATGCTTGACTGTAAAATAGATGAAAATCCTCTCAGCTATCCGAGTAAAAATCACATTTGATGGTCAGGAAGGATACTGTTCTTAACTCGTACTCGCATTGACCAATCAAATGTATTTTTACACACTGAAATACGATATGATACCATTAAAGAATATACGTGTTTCAAAACATACTCTAATGATTGTTACTGGGTAAGCTCGTACTTCTATAATAAGTTCCTTTTTGGATCTCTGCCTCGTTTCTTCCGTAATGATGATGCGGTAAAGAAGATGCACTGGATTATTTCCAGACTACCAAGAAGGGCTAATGACACATTTAAATCAAATAAGGGACGTTTGCAAACAATCATGGCCTACTGTTATCTAAATAGAAACAACAGATAGATATTTTTTACAACTTACATTCATTTACATAGACATTCCCGATTGAGGCAGTATATATTAAGCTTCATTTACGGGGATGGATCAAGATTTATGACACATACAACATTTGATATTTCAACGGAATCCATTGTCCAATTTAAAGCACCACAATTATTTGAGTAAATTACGGGGATCTAGGAGAGATCAAACCCGGGTCGCTCCATTGCGAAATCTAAAACCTACCCACTGAGCCAATGCGCCGACTATATAGTACAGACTATACAGTACAGTACAGACTATACTAACAGATATATACTTATCGTCCAGCTGTGAGAGAGTATTGTTTTTAGCTCATCTCATGTGAATCGTATTACTAGGAACATAGAGCGGGACTGGGCGGGCGTATCTATAAAATGACTACCTAAAGGAGAACATTTTCGCCCCGAAAAATTTCGTGGATTTCGCGTTTTATTTTGCAAAACAAAAAAAAATAAAATCCCGCGAAATTTTTCCAAATTGTTGCTTAATCTCGAGAAAGTTCCCTAAAAATTACTTCATCTTTCGAGTCGCAATAATTCTTGTTAATTTTCACCGAAATCTAATGCTTATAAGTTCAACCCGTTTTTCTCTCGTAAAAAGAAATTTCTTAGGTATAATATGATGTTTACTAAGAATTGTGGGCAGACCGCAGAGACGGATCTAGAGTAAGGTTCTTTAAGCGTAAACCTTACTTAAACAAGAAAACGTGAGCTAGATACATTTTTCATAACAATCAAAATTTGCCGTTACTCTTAGAAACCAGTTGTTTTTGATTACTTTCTTTTATAATTTTTTACGTGCATTATTTAATGATGTCTATTTAAGTAAGGTTTACACTTTAAGAACCTGACTCAAGATCCGGCCCTGGCAGACCGCGAAAATTAGATCCCGTGAAATCTTCCAATATGACCCCAACTGCGAAAATAAAATCCGCGAAATGTACCAATGTTAACCACAAAATCCTCTTCCGTGTGACCAGCAGAAATGGCCCTGGTACAGACTGCAGACAACTTCAAAGATCTATCTCGCATTGTATGCAACCAATTGTTTAAGAGTTTTGCCTTTATTAATTAATTACTGAATTTAATAAAATTGAGACTGTAACAAGTAAGATGCGTATTGGAAATTATTCAAAATATCAAAAGCATGTTCTTATCAATTTTTAATGTTTTGAATACATTCATATTAAATGCTGCCTGGACTAGGGTCATATCTGGAGTCACGGAAGTAGATAGCACTGGTTTTCGAGGTTGGTTTTCTCAGAAATCTTATTAGTTTTTAGTGTTACTAATTGAACTTGAGAGTTAACAACTTGGTTCATGCGCCTGCATGCATGCAACGTTTTCAATAATAATAATAATTGACCGTGATCTATTTATTTGGGCTGCCGCCATTTCGGGCTGCATTTTATGCCTTGTAATTGTATTTCTTCAATCAAGTTCTTTTATGTGGCTTTCGAACAAAAGAAATATTGAAAAATGGCTTCAAAACAAGGACGGATCTAGAGTAAGGTTCTTTAAGTGTAAACCTTACTAAACAAAATGACGTGAGCTAGATACATTTTTTATAACAATCAAAATTTGCCGTTACTCTTAGAAACCAGTTGTTTCTAATTACTTTCTTTTATCTTTTTTTGCGTGCATTACTAAATGATATCTATTTAAGTAAGGTTTACACTTTAAGAACCTTACTCTCCGATCCTGCTTCAAAAAAATTATGTGGGAAGTGCATCTTATTTTGATACAGACTATAGTACAATTCAGCGTCGATATATCTCTATCTCTTTCCATATACGTCAAATACATAAAACAAGGTCAGAAAAACAACGCTGCCTTTCGGTCACAAATTGTAAAATTTTGGCCCTTTTGACACCGGTCCATTTTAACACTATCCCACGTCACGAAAATTACCGCCATTAAGAACCTTTTTTAAGGCCCCGATAAGATATGCTTAAATTTTCGGAACTTTTGAGTCTCGAGATTCTTTTAAACTTAACGCTTCTAAGAAATAACGAGTAATTGACAAACGCTGTTACAAAACATTCATCATGTCGCCATGTTTTATTTACTCCAAGTGATATCGCGATGTCTAATGTTTTCATATTAGACAAACTTTACCTGGAGTTTTCTTAATGAATGTTTTTGGAGACCATTTAAAGTAAAAGCAAGTATCAATAATAACATGCGGCATGTCACGTTTTTTCATAAACATTTTAATCAAGTGAACGAACATAAAAGAAGATTGCAACAGCAGCGCTCTATATTTTGGTCTTGTGTTAAGATTTATGCGTCAATCGATCGGAAAGTGTTGAAGGGTTCCCAAATACGTAGTTTTTATTGTCATGAATTGCATTCTCTTTATTTTTATCGTGTTCTTCTTGCTTACTTTCTACAAAACAAATGCTCACTGAAATACCCTTCCCCTGCTCTTATATGAAAACATCAACACAAGGATTATAAATGTTTACATCTTTTGAGGACGCATGAAACTGTTCAACCTTAGTTCGTAACCAGGGGGTAATCTGGCCCCACGCCTGGACTAACGCGTTTTCATGCACTGATGTCTAAGAAAGGCATAATTGATGTCTTACATACAAAAATAAAACCAAACAACTCTATGAGAAAAACTCTATTGATTCGTGTTCGTCATCAAAGGAAGTGTACACAAAGAACAGTAAGACCGTAAGTTATAGGCATTAAGTGCATCTTCGGCTCGCTCGCAAATTAAAGTTCAAATGTTGTGTTGTTATGTGCACAAGCATGATTCAGTTCTCTTTTGAATACATCGCATCGATGTTGGTTTCTTGAGCTAATTTCTTTATTGTTTACAGATTTTCTTTACAGATTTTCCAAACGTGAGTACATGGCATTTGTCGATGTTGAATTTAAGGAGCCATTTATTGGCCCGAGTTTCGAGAGTCAACTGTATATCTTTTTGTAATATTTCAGCCTCGCCTTTTGAAGATATCTTTTGCATTAACTTGGTGTCGTCGGCGAGAAGATAACATAAAGAGCTTACTGTTTCTGATAGATCGTTGATAAAGATTATAAAAAGTAACGGACTTAATACACTACCCTGCGGCACTCCAATGATTACTGGCAGGCATTCTGATATTTCATCGATTATTTTAACGAATTGAGATCTTCCGGTTAGAAATGAATCTATCCATCGCCGAATGTTACCACTTATTCCATAAGACTGTAGCTTGATCGTGGAGCCGTTTGTTTAGCAGAGAATCGAAGGCCTCGGCAAAGACAAAAAAAGATACTATCGACAACAAACCTATTACTTATTTGTTCGACATATTTATCTAGGAAATTTAGCAGTAGCGGATATTCGCTAACTTTTTCCCGATAAAAAAGCAAACTAACGACTTTAGTAACGTGAGGTTTTTCCAATGTTTGTCCGGGGTAATTAGTAAAGCTTAATCTCCTATTGACGTGTAATAAAATAGAATGTTATCATTAAAACTTTCTTGATTGTTAACAGTATTTAGTAATAACATTCTGTTTTATAACACAGCAATAGGAGGTTAAGCTAATAATAATTACGCCGGACAAACATTGGAAAAAACGTCAGTTTTCAGGAGAACGTTAGCGAATATCCGCTATTGGATGACGAAGCCATGATGTTTTTGTGATAATAAATCATTATTGATTAGGTGTTGCATTACCCTTTCTATTAAAATTTTCGCCATAAGCTTACAAACAATTGAGGTCAAACTTTTTTAATATTTTCGAGACTTGTGCTAATTTCTAATCAGCTGGTATTGCACCGGTTCTTAGAGACTGGTCGAATAACGTTGTTAGCGGACTGGATAACTCCTCAGCCTATTCAACTAGCACTTTTTAATGGATATCATCAGGACCTGGAGATTTGAATACATCTAATACTTTAAGTAACTTTACAAATAAGTTCTTTAGTGACACTGATGTCAGAAACATTGTTATTGGTCAAACGTCCAAAGGATTGAACGACGTCATGTGATTGTTTAGGCAAAACACTTGTGAATTATCTCTGGAGGATGTTCACTTTGTCTTTGTCAAAAGTCTCTCATTTGTGCCATCATTTTCCAGTCAAGGTGCAATTTCAGATTTTGATTTAAAGCGACGACGAATATGAGCCCAAAGTTGCTTTGGTCTTTTCTTTGCATTATCACCTAGACCCTTTTCTAGTTGACGTACGCATCATACCTCTTACCTTATTTCTGACCCTACTGTAATTTTATAATAATAATACTGTAATTTTTTTTGCAACAATCCATTGGTGGTATAATTAAAGTGTTTCTCTTGACCAATTTGTTGAACGTAATTCTTCTTTTATGGAATGCCATTCTGCCTTATCATAAAGAAATCGTTCTTTAGGCTTAGTCAATGAAACAGTTGAGTTATTTCCGACACTTGCATTGCTTCATCGGGGATCAAAGGATCGTCATTTCCACGGTTTAGTAATGTGTTGATGCCTAAGCCTCTTCTCGATTAAGTAGCATTAGAAAACAATGTTCAACAATCAGTTAAAATCATGCCATCGTGTTTTGACATATACCACAAACATAGATCCTTTCTCATCAACTGCTCCATTCATATCATTATGGCAGAAATTAGTAAAGTATGCCATTATCATTACTAGGATAAGTTTTAAAATTTTCTGGGAACAGTTTTTTCTCGTGGTAAATATCATAACTCGACATTATGAAAAAGAAAAAAATTGAAAAAAAATATTTTTTCAGAATGAGCAAGCCCTTTAAATCAAATTTCTCGATTTACGAAATTTAGCAACTTTTGCCGTCATTTTTCAAGATGTTGCAACATCATTTTTTCTTCTTGTTATTGGTATGCACTTGTAGCCCTTAATATTGTTAATATTTTACAAAACACAGCATTATACACAACTTATACATCTTTTGTTTTGTTCTATATAGCGAGGGATAAATAACTTGTCCGAAAAGTGGACGAGATTTCTGAAATAAAAAATTGTATTTCTTAAAATACATATCGACAACAATTGAATTTCGATTGTGTACGATTATAGTAAATAGAAAAGGCTTTTCTATTAACTATGGTATGATATTTCGAGTGATTTCCCCCTCCATAAATAGCTTGCTTAAGTTTAATCAAAACGTGTCATTTAATTATTTAATTATTTAATTATTACGTAACCCCCAAAAAACAAGTAACGTACCTTACTATTGCATTACGAAATTTACAAAAGGAGAATAGTTAAGAGGAGCATGCAAAAGTCATCCATTTCTTCAGTTGTATAACAATTCGTTTGTTAAACGATTGCTCAAAACATACTTTATGAGTGAAGTCAACCATCCAAGAACGTGGAATGGAGAGAACAATTCGACAGCGACAAACTCAGGGGTTCAATTTTGGCCCGGAGAACGGCGAATTTCGCCGTTCCAAGAAGAAGAATTTTCGCCGGCCCACAAATTTTCTTCGCCGGCCAAAGCTTACTGTCCATACTGTTTTATACTATTTTCGCCGGGTGATCACGTTAAAAGACTTTTTCATTCGCCAATTGAAATTAGATATTAGCCAGCCGAACAAAAAAATAGTCGAAACCCTGCAAACTACACATATTCTTCTCGAGGTTAGAAATGTTCTATTCAACTTATGATATCACACATTCCTCAATAACGTTGCGTGAAATAACCTGAAATGATCAAACCGTACACTAAAATCGCTTAATTAACTGCGAGGTGACAAAAATTTTGTTGACAATTTTGGTGACAAGAATTTGGTTGACAATTTTGGTGACAAGAATTTTGGAACAGACTTTAGTATATGGTTTTGTCTCTTTAATTATCATTCTAAGAGAAAAGCGTAACCAATCACATCCTAAATGCTTTTTTGCCTTTTTATACACTATCCAAAAAAATACTGGTCCAAACCCTAACCAAACATTTTTGACCTTCTCAAAATGTAAGGATTACTGAAAGCACAAAAACCTCGGATTTACTTTTTACTTTGAATGGGAGATTTCCCTGGGGTGTCATTGACGCATTAATAAAACACAGTTTCTAGATTGAATGCGTTTCTGCTATTTCTGCTCTCCTTAGCAATCTACCTAAAACATTATATTGAAAAATAAATTACTCTTAAGGAATTAACCTGCAATAGACTAGTCATGTTATCTAATAATTCAGTCTATAGAACGTGATTTTCTAAAATTTGATTTCATTTCGAAAAAGATTTGAGCGATGGAACTTTCATTGAGGCGACATCTCAAAAAAGATTTTCATATTTTTTTTACAGAAAATATCTGTTAAAGGGGTGGGGAAGTCGAGCATAATCTGGACAGGGGTCGGCAAAGTCGGCGCCGCCGGCAGGCACCTCTCCATTTTTTTCAGGCAGGTCGCTCTTATAATTTTTCTTAAAAACGCTTCTTTCCTTGTACATCGTAGACCTGTTCTCCTTCATACGTAGACAATTTTCAATCTAAACATTATAAATACCTGTCTGATTAATAAAATTATTAGGTCTCATCAGACTAAAACCAGTTTTATTGAAGAAATAAAACCGCTTCTGTGTAAGGCAAAATACGCCCTATCGTCTCATGTCACAATAGAAAAATCTGTATAAGATTAAAAGATTTCAGGCATAGGTCCGGTTATTAAAAGGTTATTTAGCTCTAACA
>JAUKPT010005710.1:0-10250 GCA_032273505.1 Nanomia bijuga | reverse complement strand
TTTGCCCAAAGTAAAAAAAATGACAAGGTTGATTTTCTTAATCCTGACATTCTAAGCTTTCCAACGGTATATAACAACTCTTTGAGTAAATTTTTTCTAGGTCAAGCCAAAATTCTACAGGACTATATGTGACACTAGATAATATAATGTCAAAGAAACTGGTGTCGATATATATCCCGTTGCTTTGGCATCGACCGAAAGCTAAGTAAAGTAAGCAGTACTTTTGGTTCGAACACTTATGTCACTTGGCAGTTGGGTACAAGGGATTTTAATCAAATCAATTCATCGTTCAAAACATTTTGTTCAAATATGGGTCAAATGCAGTGAATTCAGGATATCAATTTTTCTAATTACAAAAAAAGAAGGAAAATGCCGAAAATAAAGATCCAATTACATGTCATGGAATATTCGACAGAAAATAAGTTTGTAGAAATATAAGGAAAAAATATCTTTTACACGCGTCTTAATATGAAATCGCAATCCAAATAATCCAAGTCTCGCAAAAAGGTGTAGTTGGAAGTGCGCACTTACCAATTATAATTAACCATTAACATGGGGGGGGGGTGGAAACATAGATATTAAGTGAACTTTATATAAAAAAGGTCCTAATAGGGACCAAGTAGTCTTTTTAATAGGGACAACTATTTTATGCTATGCAAATGCTGGCAATATAACAAGAAAAGTTATATGCTTAGCATTCAGTATTTTCATTGTGTTTTTTGAGAAAAACACTGAATATCAAAAATGCACTTATTCATTTATAAAAGTATGCGCGCGTACTGAATATGAGCTTACATACGCGTATTTTACACGCGAATAGAAAATTAACATACAGAGTGTATGTTTTCCTTTGTACTCATTATTAAAATTTCTCCTTGCTATTAATAATACGTAAGATATCAGGGCATAATACAGACATTATACAGATTGAGTTTAAAATTCAATTTGAGATTGAGTTTTGCGAAAATGATATAAAACCCATTTTACGATCCTGGCTTTGTGCTAGTATTACTAGTATCCTGGATATGCAATTTGTCCGCATTTTGATATTTTAACAGGGTCATCTTAACAAGGTTTTCATTTTTTTGAACAGAAA
This sequence comes from Nanomia bijuga, assembly GCA_032273505.1. Taxonomy (NCBI): domain Eukaryota; kingdom Metazoa; phylum Cnidaria; class Hydrozoa; order Siphonophorae; family Agalmatidae; genus Nanomia; species Nanomia bijuga. The sequence continues at coordinate 9,154 of JAUKPT010005710.1, read as the reverse complement.
ATGTCTGTTAAGCATTTACCCATGATTGTGATTGCAGCAACATCATTCTACTTTCATAGTGGCGTTCACTTTAAATCAACTCTCTAGATCTTAGCAATCATATTCTAGCAAAAAATATATATGGCACTCAAAACAGGGTACGAATAAAAAAGTCGAAATATTCTCCAGGTAATGTTTTCTACAACCGTTTGTTTTTTAATACAAAGTCTTTTATTTCAGTAATTTTTGTTATATTTTTCATGTTCTTTCCAGCAATGTGCAGGTTGCAAGGAATGTAGACAAATTCGGCCAGACTGTTAAACGGATATTTTAAAGGTTAAGATATAAGTGTAACTTATCATGTTTGCAAAAGGTATGAGATGGATTGGATTTTAATCAATAAATTCTTTCGAGTCATCGATAATTATGATAATTGAAGAGTGAGACAGACGATGTGAGGAGAGAGATACACACGACACAATTTCTTATAATATTGATATATTTTGATATAAAAAACATATTATATTGTTATGTATTTATATATTTACATTGAATTTATCACTTATCTCAAAGTAAAAATTAGAATCATGATTGTTTAGATATTATTACATCATGAAGACCTTGTATTGTTATTAGAAAATGTCACAATTTTGTTTACTGCCGAATTCTTCGTTAAGATCTTTTTAGTGAACCAATAAAAATCTACATGAAGTACACCAATAAAAATTTTGATGTGATCACTTAGCAACTGAATGATTGATACCCCATAATAATCGTGATTCATAATGCCAAATAAAATAAAATCATTGATTCTCATTCTTTTTTTTCGACATATGATGCGCATATAATTAAAAATTGTAACAACTTTCTATGACGTTATTTTAATGATTTGCAACCGTGGTAAAAAATGGTCAGAATAAAATTCCCTAAAGTTGACGAAGGGTCCATGTTCTCATAATAATAAACAGAAAGGAGAATTTTTAAAAAAGAAGGAGAAATTTAAAAAAAGAATGGAGGCAGGAATATAACAAAAGGATGGAAACATTTTATTTTTATTTATATTTTTGATAAATGCTAATTTATGCGATATCGGTATAAAACTTAAGTAATTAGTTAATAGACCGCTGTAACACTAATTCATAGGACATTTAAAATATGTGGTAATTAGAAAATATTCCATTTAGACATAGAAAAGTTAAAAAAGACTCTTCAGCGAAATAAATATCCATTAAAATTAATCGAGGATGAAATAGGTAAATACCTAAATAAATGGCACATACAGATAAATAATAATTTAGATAATGATAAAATTAAACAATACTTTAGATTACCCATCATCGGAGAGCAATCTATAATTACTTAAAATAAAATAAGAAAACTATTTGTAAAACTTTTGTAAGAAGATTTAGATTTAGCAATTAGCTTTACCTCATGTAAAATAAATTCGTCCATGTCAACTAAAACTAAATCTCCATCTCATTTACAATCCTTTGTTGTCTATTATTTCAAATGCGACAATTGTGAAATTGATTATGTAGGCCAGACACAAAGGCATTGTTCAGTAATAATTAGAGAGCACTTATGTACGGATAAAAATTCACATGTTTACAAGATTTAGCCTCTAATGAGCAAAGTAAAAATATTTGTAGTAAATCCTTCTTTAAAATGATAGGCAAAGCTAATACAGAATATTCATTAAGATAAAAAGAAGCACCCCACATTAAATGGAAAAAACCTAGTTTAAAGCCCAAAAATACCATGTCAATTTAAAATTAATATAACTATTACTACTAAAATAAACAAACAATTAAAAAATATGTTCTCCATCGTTTTGCAAAAATATTAGTCACTTAAGCCAAAATTAGACACTTTTTCCCGTCTAAAGTGTTGGGTTTAATAACTACCACTAATCCATTCCAACAACGAATTCATTTCTAGATTATCGCTCGCCTGTCTCGGTTTGGCATCATAACTATTTGTAAGACGTAACAGTCTGTGTCCATTCATTTTCGTGTTATGCTCAATTGTCGGTACATTTGGTTTCTTACCACGATAACTATTTATTCGTTCAAACGAACGAGCAATTGGTAGTGGCGGAGCAGCATTTGTCGGTTGTTTACATACATTATTATTATTATTCGTTGCCATTCGATGTGTACTTAATCGTCGTACAAAACCACCGGAAGTTGTCGGCTGTTCTTGTAATATATTTACGAAGGATGTCGGTTTATTTGCATGTGATTCCTCCCGAAACGGAAAATCGGATGACAACAACCAATAGGTCGTGGCGTCGCCAATTCCCTTTAAGTTATTTATTCCACGCTCGAGAATGTTAAAACTTCCCGTTTCCATTAAGATATTGTTTATAGCATTACTTATATGTATTTTCAACGGCTCACCAGTCGATTCCATACGAGAGGCGTAATTCACTGTATCACCGAATAAGCAATACCGAGGCATCGTTTTCCCGACAACTCCAGCAACAACAGGTCCCGAATGAAGACCGACTCGTAACAACAGCTTCTGCTCAGGTTTATGTTTTATTCGAAAAGTCTTGACTGACTCGATAATATGAAGAGCCATGAGGGAGATTTCACTTGCATGTCTTTGTCCGTTACGTAGCGGTAGTCCTGACGCGACCATGTAAGCATCACCTGAAATGAATAAATATATTTCTAACAGGAAATAAAGATTGCACCATCGTTTTTCAAATACCATCTTTAAAACAACTTATACTGGGAATTTTTAATATATTATCAAAGAGAAAAATGTTTTGACTTTTTGGGGGTATTTCGAAGATTTCGAAAGATTCTAAAGTATATTTCAAAATAAGTGAAACAATTTGACGTGAAAAAAGCGTCAATTTCTATCGATTTAGCAGATTTTTTCACCAAATGAAAGCATAAAAAAAGGATAGATCAGGGTGACATAATTCTTATACAGCCTAAAGCCCTGAAGCCCAAACCCTAAAGCTTTGCCTACCTCCTTGTTGTTCTAGTCTTTTGGTAGTTTGGTTGTGTTTAAGTCGAGTGTCAATAAAACCAAATAATTAAAAGGAGAGGAAAGGAAAATGACTATCCCAGATATTAAGAGAGAAGATAAAAATTTACCTATCGTTTCCACTTTGTATACATCGTAATAAGAAATAATATTATCAAAAAGTGTGTATAAATCATTCAGTAATGAAACGACTTGCATCGGAGTACTATCAGCACAAGTTGCCGTGAAACCGACTATATCTGAGAAATAAATTGATACTTCCGAGAAACTCTCGGCTTCGACATCATGTCCTTTAATAAGTTGCCTAGCAACTGATTCTGGTAGAAGTTGTTTTAGTAACGCCTCAGTCTTATGTTTTTCACTTAATAATTCCCCTGTCCGTTCGTTAACAACCTCTTCCAGTTGATTAGAATACTTCTCCATCATTGAGACCATATTATCCAAAATATTCATCTTCATATCATTATCTTTCATTAAACGTTCAATTTCCTTTTGTATGTTTTGAAAGGATGGACGCTCATTCGAGTTCTCGTTCCAACATTTTTTCATAAGGCTGCGCAATGACTCAGCATTTTCTATCAGTTGTGGGACATGGGGACGAAACGGTGGATCCTCAATTTTTTTAAGACGTGCTATAATGTCTGACGGTTTGATATCTGCTGAACTCCATGCACCTTCCCGTGTGTGGAACTCTTGAATTATAATGGCAAAACTGTACACGTCGCCGTATGGTGTTCCTTTAAGAGAGGTCTCACTTTCCCTGAGTAATTCAGGTGCACGCCACATTAAGCGTTCGTAATAGTGTATGTCCTTCTTGTGACCATTCTCACGTGACCGAAACGAATGCAGTCCGAAATTTGCGATTTTTGAAACCCAACGGCTATCGACAATACAGTTTGAGGATTTCAGATTGCCATGGTATTTAACGTCGCTCGAATGCAAGTAACGCATGCCTAAAGAAATATATCACAATTCACTATATTTTTAATGAAATCTTACATGGCTTACTCTAACACGGCCGAATCGGTTGCCATCAGAATTTCTTTTTTTTCATAACTACTAAAAGTTTCAAAGATTTTACAGTATTTTTAGAGATGATGATAGGTATTCCACAAAAATATTCAACCTTAGAAAATAATTCAATATTACTAAACGACCTTAAAATCACTTAATATTTGATATTATTTTTAAAAATTGGTGAAACTGTTGAAGAAGTACTGCAAACAAAACAAATAGTATCTCATACCTTTTACTATATCATGAAGAAGCGACAAACAAAAGAGAGTGTCAAGTTTGATATCTGTATTGGTAAGAATTTCACCTAGACTACCACGCGATTCATAATTCGAAACAATTAAAATATTTCCCGAATCGATGCATATCCCGATGAACGGATTTATATTACTATGACGTAGATCAGACACTTGTTTCACTTCAAGGCGTACCGCTCGAGTCATATCGATAGTTTTCCTATAACTCGTACGTACGCTCACGATATTTCCACGATGATACGCGATGGTATGTTTGCTCGGTGCTTGGTCACACTTATTTACCTTTGCGTACTTATAATATTGTCCGTCTTGTATGCTTTCAAACGAAGCCGTTGATGTGCACCGAGAATCACCGAATTGGAGTTCACTGATCGATATTCTCCATAATTGATTAGCAAGTTCGCGCTCGAGTGAGCATTGTCTGTAGATCATTATTGGCGCTGTCACTAATAACGTAATGAGAATAGTCAAACAGATCACTAATATCATTTTTTCCTTATCGCTTAGTTTCTTTTTTGGACATTTCTCGCCTTTAAAACCACATTTCGGTTCGTCTTTGACGTCTTTAAGGCTTCTAGAAGGATTCATCCAGTAATTACGAGCCCCTGTAATATTTTTAAGTTGACAATAGCGACGACCAACCCCATGTGATGTCTTGTTCGTAAAATTATTATTTCCATGTGAAAAGTTTATACTATACACTGGATACTGTTTAGTACTATTACCTTTTGTACACATTTCTATATCTGCTATACTACGTCCAAAACGATATACAAGCAAGGGGTAGTAGACAGAGCCATTCTCATTAAATGTCAATGATGTGCCCCTTATACTCGGGATGTCATTATATTTTAAGTTCCTTAGTATCGCATCTCCAGTCAGATTTTTGCCACTTTTTATAGTAGCATTCAAAGCGTATGCATAAGACATGATAGCATCATATAGTTTACCAGCATACCTTGAGGTATAGTTCGATGTTCTATTTAGCCCGGGGATAACTCTTTGATAATGTCTAATATTAAACCAACTTTTCATTCCTTCTCGAACCTTCCATTCAAATTCTTCATGTTTTTTGTTTCCAGTGAATGCTATGTTTGCCGAGATGTATAAAGTGGATGCCCATGCTTTACAGAGTCGGGCTCGATTTATTTCTTGATATTTTGATATATCTTCTGTTTCATCATGTTTGTACAATAGATATTCGTCATCCGTAAAATGAAAAGGTTTTGTAAGATATGCTAAAATGTAAAAAGAAAACAAAATGGAATTAATGGAACACCCTGAGTCAGTGACCCGGTCAAACCTAGCCCGGTGAAAACCGCGGGGAAAAATTCAAAATATAGTAACCGGGTGAAAATGTGAAAATTTAACCTGACCCGGTTAAAATGGACTTTTGAAAAAAACTTTGTTTTAAATCAAAGAATTTTAGATCTAAAAACTAAAAACTCAATTATCAATATGACCCGGTGAAATTTAGTGAAGACATGTTTGACAAAGTTAGAATTTGACACATCATCGCGTCACTGAATCAGGGCGTAATGAACGTCGTTTTCTTCGACGCATTCATCTTTTTTACAACCAAAATACAGCACTGATTTTTAATAAAGATTAATCGAAGAATTTTTCGTCTTGCGTCTTTCTACGATCAGTATAAGACTATTCGATTAACACATTCACTTGTACGCTTACAAGAGTTATCCGAGACAAAATAGAAGAATTCTTAGAACAAATCAACTAAGCTATTTAGGGTAAATAATTTTTCTCAAAGAGTAAACAAAAACGAGCCTTCCACAAGATATAATCAAGAAGAAAATTGACAACCAATGGAAGGAGAAGAAGTGTAAGTTTGTCTTAAATTAACCTCACGAGTTCACAACCAAAGAGAGATGCATATTTACTATAAAAATCCTTATTTTTGTGCAAAATATATTATACTTACTTATGCCTTCTGCATCGTCAACCTGCACAACTATAAAGACAAATTTTCCTTCCTGTTTCTTTCTTGTTATAATTTCTTCTGCAACAAGCAAAAACTCTTTCACATTCAAGTTGTTCATTACGAACACCATAATTCGGGTTTTCTTCAACGCTTCGCTCATCATTTCTTGAATTGCCTTTAAGTCATTATAATAATCTTTCTTTGTATAATTGAGTAAAACCATCTAAAAATAGATACTTTTAAGAATGAAATTCTATAATGCTAACGCTCATACTATTTGAATCTTTATCTGTACTCGACAATAAATTGCTATTTTCTTTTGCGATATTTTTTTTAAATCTCAAGAACAAGTGATTCTTTTAAAGATTAAAAAAAAAATATGTCCGACCTTATACCTTGCAACACCTCTCATATATTATACTATAGACATTATTCATTTTACCCTTTTACATCGTGTATAATACTTCATACCTCATTCCTCATACTTCATACTCCATACCTCATATTTCATACCCCATGCTTCATACCTCATATCTCATATCCTTATACCTCATACTTCATACCTCATATCTCATATCATTATACCTCATACCTCATACATCATACATCATACATCATACCACATACCTCATATCCCATACCTCATACCTCATACTTCATACCTCATACCTCATGCATTATACCTCTCCTTATAGCTCATACTTCACACATACATCATACTTCATACTTCATACCTCATATCTCATACCCCTTACTTCATACATCAATCTCATATCCTTATACCTCATACCTCATACATCATGCCTTATACCTCTCCTTATACCTCATACTTCCATACACCATACACCATACACCATACATCATATTCCATACCTAATACCTCATACCCCATACCTCATACCTCATACTTTATACATACATCATACCTCATACATCATATACTTACCTCATAGCACATAGCACATAACTCATATCTTATATCTCATACGGGTATACCTCATAGCACATATCTCATAACTCGTACCACATAACTCAAAACTCATATTAGCACATACCTTATACCTCATACATCATACCTCATACCCTCATACCTATCAGCAAATAACCCATAACTCATGCCTCATACCTCATACATCATACCTTATACCACATATCTTATAAATCATACAACATAACTCATACCTCATATATGGTACTTCATTCTTAGAGCGAGCTTTACCATAGATCAATAAAGTCAGACGAAAACCATCCGTACATGCCAAGTTAGCGGACATGCCGTAAAATTGCATACTAATTCACCCTATATCGGCCTGTAAATACTTCATTTTTTAGAAAAAATTTAACGCTCTTGATTCAAAACTTTTCTTTTGTGTTTTCTTAGCGGTCAAGACAGGGCTTAAGGCAAACAACTCCCCCCCCCCCTTGGTGGACAAAGTCCGCTAACTCACACAAATTCTATTTTCGGACGTTATCCAACGTTAGCTTAACTCTGTGTACTGAATACTGCATGAAATTTAAGAACTTATAGAAATCTATCACTCACACAATTTAAATTTTTATCTGTACTCCTAGTCTTAAACATTATTAACCATACCTTATTGGTGTTTTTCGCTTTGATGTGCTCACCAACCTCTTTATACCTGGAGCCATTTTCCACAAGTATTGCGTACCTAAAAATAGAAAAATGAACTTATAAAACATGCATCGTTTCTACGCACTTTTAGTAGAACTCCTATTTAAACCCCTCCACAGGGGATTCAAATGGACATCAAACATACTCTGGTAACTTCAAAAAGGAAAAAAACAGCCTTTCTTCATTCATTCATCCACGTCCTAAAATGTCACATTTTCAAAACTTCGACAATGTAGTTCTTTTGGGACTCCTCTTCATCGCTATTCATCGAAATTTTTTCTTCGCTGCACGCTTTTTTTATAAAAATTTGTTTTAAATTCTTTTAAAAACCCATTTAAATTAGAGTAAAAGAAAGAAATTTCAGACCTCTTAAATTTTAAATTTTTTTGTTAGACCTATTAAATTTTTCCCGAAAAATGTCAGAACCCTTAAACAATGCTCCGAACGGGTAGCTGGACGAAAAAATATTTGACCCCTAATTCAAACTGCGTACCTGTTCCATTTGTATTCGTTCATAATTTCGTCAATGATATCTGTCAGATACTCAAATGCTGGCGATTCAGTTCGGGCAAACATTGGATACTCATCTTTATTCGATAAGTTTGGATCATTACATTGATGTGAAATCATTGGTAGTTTAAATGCACCAGCTACTTTTGCTGCAATATCACAGTCTTTGTTGCATCCACCGCCAATAAATGCAGAGACATTTTCTCGATTCAACATTTCATATTGTATTTTGACAGTCTGTTCCCAATCGCAATTTGTGTTTGCCCATACCAAATCAATAACGTGGTTCGGTAAAATATTCGAGTTCTTGTTTATATCCTCGACAGCAATACACATGGCCGATGCATAATACTCGCCAGTGTTTATTGCGTTATTTATGTATTTATGGTTAGCGGTCATAGGCATCAAGACGCCGATTTTCAATGTTTTGTTTTTGTTGACGTTGTTTTTTCCCGACATCGTCTTCGCTGATAAAGTTGCTAAATTTGGGCAACTACATATGAGAGACGATCCACATCCATATTTTCCATTAATTTGTTGTAGGAATAAGAGGGTAATCTAAAAGAAGCAAAGCTAAAGTAAGGTAAGGTAGGGTAAGGTAAGGTAAGGTAAGGTAAGGTATGCACTTATGATGGAACAGTCATGCATAGCCGTAGGCTAATCCGTGGATTTTAGCTCCATCTAGTGTTTCGTCAGGTACCAACTGACTACCCAATTTTTCTCACATGGCATGGGTTGACCCGACGGACTTACAGCCTAACGATTGTAGTATCACAATTCAATTGATGTTAACTAGCCTTCAATACTTCAGAGTAGTATTGA